>JAJOZX010000059.1:1220000-1257500 GCA_023014485.1 Bathynomus jamesi
AAATATGGCATCAAAATATTTGTGGTGGCTGATGCTAAAACCTATTATGTGTCAAACACGGAAGTCTACTTGGGGATTCAACCAGAAGGCCCTTTCAAATTAGATAACTCAGCGGCATCAGTCGTAAGGCGAATGGTTCATCATCTCAGTGGATCTGGGAGAAACATTACAATGGACAACTGGTTTACCAGCTATGGTCTAGCAGTCGACCTCTTGAAGAATCATAAACTGACATCAGTTGGCACTTTGAGGAAAAACAAGAGAGAAATTCCTCCAGGGTTTGTTGCCATTAGAGGTAGGGAAGAGTACACAAGTTTGTTTGGCTTCCAGAAAGATGTCACACTAAACTCATATATGTGCAAGAAACGTAAATGTGTGGTACTTCTCAGCACAATGCAACATGATGCTGCAATTGATGCAGACACTAAAGAAAAAAGAAAACCAGAGATCATCACCTTTTACAACAGTACTAAGGGTGGGGTGGACACCGTCGATCAGCTGTGTTCCATCTACAACGTCTCCCGAAATACTCGACGCTGGCCTCTTACAGTTTTTTATACTATACTCAATGTTGCAGGAATAAATGCATTCAATGTATTCATGGCCAACTCTCAAACAACCATCAGGTGCCGACATTTTCTGAAGATATTAGGAAAGAAGTTGATTGAAGACCACATCAACCAGCGAAAGACAACAAAGGGTTTGAGAAGAGACTTGAAGAGGAGGATCCATCGCGTGTCACCATCTGGTACATCTGGGGAAGTACCTCCAAAACGCCGTCGTGAAGGCTCCCAACAAAGATGCGCATTGTGCCCCAGGTCAAAGGATCGCAAAACAAAAAGTAGCTGTAAGAAGTGTTGTACACCCATCTGCATGGATCACTCTATCATGCTTTGTGTTGACTGCTCTGGTGAGGGTGATGAGGATGAGAATGCAAGCAGTGATGATGAGTAAGTTTACACTGGGGTTACCCAATAACATATAAACTTATTTTGTAAGGCTTTCTTTTCTGTTTACCAGTAAGTACATGAACATTATTATTTTAGAATAAATATTTGAATAAAGTTTTTTGTATTGTAAAGTGAGTTTCTTTGGCAAATAATGCATTAAAATGTCAATTGAGAAATAAAATGAACAAAAACACGTTAACCAATTAAAAAAAACATGATAATAAGAAAAAAAAGGCTGGGGTGGATCACACCCCACTGCACTAACGGTGATGAAAACCCCACCGCACCAACGGAGGGTTAAGAAAGCCAAGAATAGGTATTATAATAATGTAATTGTAAGGAATTTCAGCATAAAAATATCCTTAGCCTACCTTACCATGTTAATTTTCAATACCTTCCAACTGTACTTAAAGCAATTGGCATTAATGTAATCTTTAAGTATAATAATACTGTTAAATCACGCCTAATAAAGAATAGCCCTGATAATGTTGTTGGTTGTGTGTATTCGATCGGATGTACACAATGTAACTCAGTATATATAGGCCAAACCGGTAAAACGTTAGATATTAGGGTAAAACAGCATAAATATGCTTGTAGAACAGCTAATACTTCCAATGCTTTATTTAACCATATGTATAGATGTAACCATAGCATCAAGTGGGGTAGTTCTAAAGCGCTTGTTAAAAACAGAGATATAATAGAACGAAATATTCTAGAATGTGCATTTATTCATTTTAAAAGCAATTTCAATAACAGTGCGGGGACGTATAAAATTGACGATATCATGTTAAAATTTCTTTTGCCTCTCATTAACCCTTGTTAAGTATGTGCTAATTGTTTTGTTTTTCCTGTACATTGTATATATTTATGGGTATCTCGCCGTTTATCTTCATTCCCTGACGAGGTGTAGCTTTGAATACACGAAAGGCCTTGGAATCGTTTTCTTTTTCCTTGTGGGTTTGCAGCATTTATTCATTTCACGTGTTTTATTGTGAAATTCATCCCATATATATATATATTATATATATATATATATATATATATATATATATATATATATATATATATACAGGGTGTCTCAAAAAATTTACTCAGACTTTATAATGAACATAATTTATTAAAAAAGCAACGCTGAACAATGTTCAGTATCTTGAACACTATAGAAATTCTGAACATCTGCGTCAATAAACTTGGTGCAACATATTGTTTTTCTCCAAATACTGAACATCGCCCCTCGTTGTGTTATTTAATAAATTATTTTGATGTATACAGTCTGTGTGTGTGTGTATATATATATATATGAAAATTATTTCACGAAAGTAACAAGTGAAAAATATTTATGATGAATAAAACCACGAAGGAAAGGAAACACAGAATGGTGCTCAAGCGCTTTCGTCTAATGATATCCTCAGGAACACTGAAGTAAATAAAGAATTCAAGACTATATACAGGTTACAAAAAATATATATAATAAATATAGAAATAAAAATTGTGGGAGGAGCATACAAATTTGTAAGGAAAACTACCAATTTTAGCACTTTGCCCGAATTCAACACAAGATCAAATGGATTGTTTACAACCAATTTTATAGTTAATGCCTGAAAGATATATAGGTCACAAATATATATATATATATATATATATATAATATATATATATATATATATATATAAATTGAAAAATAAAAATTGTAAGAGGAGCATACAAATTTATAAGGAAAAACTACCCAAGTTTTAGCACTCTGCCCTTCTTGTCTAAATCCGTTCTGAACGAATTCAAAACAACGGGATCGAGTTGAAAAAGACCTTTGCTCATGTTAAAGTTATTTGTAAGTTGGATAATAGCAGACTCAAGCATATTTCTATTAACAATGTTGCTAGAGTGAAACAAAACTGAAGCATTATTCCAATCAATACAGTGGGATAACTCTGACAAATGGACAAAAAGGGCACGAGACGACTGTCCTGTTCTAACGGAATATTGATGCTGTTTTACACGCGTGTGCAAATCCTTTCCCGTCTGACTAATGTAAAAGGAATCACATTGTTTACAACCAATTTTATAGATAATGCCTGAATTATTGGTAGGGCTATTTTTTACTATGATATTTTTCACAATATTGTTATATGAAAATACTACATTAATATCCAAAAGTTTAAGTGCATTAGCAATGCCGAAAAAGACCTGGAAAAATGGAAGTACTAAAATATTCTTTGACAAAGTGCAAGTGTTATTATTCAAACGACAGAAGGTTCATTTTGCCTTGTTAAGACAAGATTCCATAAATTGGAAAAAATCAACGATATTGGAAGTGATCTGTGCTACCCACCTGCGTTTATGGAATCTTGTCTTAACAAGGCAAAACGAACCTTCTTTCGTGCAAATAATAACACTCGCACTTTGTCAAAAAATATTTTAGTACTTCCATTTTTCCAAGGCTTTTTAGGCATTGCTAATGTACTTAAACTTTTGGATATTAATGCAGTATTTTCATATAACAATACTGTGAAAAATATCATAGTAAAAAAATAGCCCTACCAATAATTCAGGCATTATCTATAAAATTGGTTGTAAACAATGTGATTCCTTTTACATTGGTCAGACGGGAAAGGATTTGCACACGCGTGTAAAACAACATCAATATTCCGTTAGAACGGGACAGTCGCCCAGTGCCCTTTTTGTCCATTTGTCAGAGTTATCCCACTGTATTGATTGGAATAATGCTTCAGTTTTGTTTCACTCTAGCAACATCGTTAATAGAAATATTCTTGAGTCTGCTATTATCCAACTTACAAATAACTTTAACATGAGCAAAGGTCTTTTTCAACTCGATCCCGTTTTTTTTAATTCGTTCAGAACGGATTTAGACAAGAAGGGCAGAGTGCTAAAACTTTGGTAGTTTTCCCTTATAAATTTGTATGCTTCTCTTATAATTTTTATTTTTCAATTTAGTTTTATATATATGTATATATATATATTTTTTTGTGACTTATATATCATTCAGGCCTTATCTATAAAATTGGTTGTAAACAATCCATTTGATCTTGTGTTGAATTCATTCAGAACGGATTTAGACAAGAAGGGCAGAGTGCTAAAACTTGGGTAGTTTTTCCTTATAAATTTGTATGCTCTTCTTACAATTTTTTCAATTTATTCTTATATATATATAATATATTTTTTTTTTTGTAATCTATATATCATTCAGGCATTAACTACAGTATAAAATTGGTTGTAAACAATCCATTTGATCTTGTGTTGAATTCGGACAAAGTGCTAAAATTGGTAGTTTTCCTTACAAATTTGTATGCTTCTCCCACAATTTTTATTTATATATATATATATATATATATATATATATATATATATATATATATACTTTTGTAACCTGTATATAGTCTTGAACTCTTTATTTACTTCAGTGTTCCTGAGGACGTCATTAGACGAAAGCGCTTGAGCACCATTCTGTGTTTCCTTTCCTTCGTGGTTTTATTCATCATATATATATATATTATATATATATATATATATATATATATATATATATATATATATATATATATATATATATATTTCACACTTAAACACGTGAAATGAATGAATGATGCAAACCCACAAGGAAAAAGGAAAAGTTATTCCAAGGCCTTTTGTGTATTCAGTAGTACATTTTCCCTGACCAGGTATATTGCTGAATATACGAAAGATCTTGGAACCATTTTTTCTTTTTCCATGTGGGTTTGCATCATATACAAGGTGTCCCAAAAGTCAGTTTACCGAGGAAAATGTTTTCTCCTGATGATTATTCTAAACATTATGACACAATTTTTTTTACTGCAAAAAGCCAGCATGTCTTCAGGACCTTAAAGACTACATTTGTGAAGAATTCTAGCTCTTAAGCAATGATAAGGAACTAAGGGGTTCCAAAAAACCTTAGCCCCCCCTCCATTTGCAGCTTACATGTTTACTTATATCGAAATAGTTTTTAGTGATTATAAAAATATATAAAATTCTTTATTTATTGCAGGTATTAAAATTACTCCAGCTGATAAAGTGATAATATAATGGCTTCTCAATTAATTGGTGATTCGGAGAGGCAACGTGTGATAGATCGCATACGAGCAATAACATTTCGGGAAGCTCGTGATGCTGGAACCACCTTTATAACACGTTCATGGGTTGCCAAAAAGTTGCGAAGAGGTGAGGACTTCGTCAAAAGAAATTGGAATAAAACTTTGGATGAATGTGAAATGGATACAACCAAATCTGGGCGCCCAAATTTGCCACTCTCAGGAAACAAAGGACATCATTGAAAGCGGTACGCGTAAGCGGAAAAACAGCTGTGCTAAACTTTCTAGAGAGATCGAAGTGTTGAGAGGAAAGATCGTTAGTGGTGAGATCATTCGACTGTACCGTCATAGGCAAGGTTTAAAGCCTTGGCATGAACTTCCAAAGCCAAGAAAAACTCAAGTTAACAACGATGACAGAATGTGGTTTGCCCATTATCTTGAAGATTGGGATGTGGATGATTTCATGCATTTAGCTGTCTCCGATGAATTTTTTGTTTACGTAACACGTCGGCCTAACTACCAAAATGATCGAGTGTGGGCCACAACACCAGATGAAATCGATGACAATGAACATTATCGCGAATTATTAAAAAGTCCAGACTGTGTTGGTGTGTTTGTTTTGTTCACTGCAAAGAAGCTCATGTGGGTGCTGAAGCCAAATGTTCAGAGTTGGGATGGACAGTATTTTCGTGATATTATTCTATCCCAGCATATCATTCCTTTTCTAAGAAACCCAAACAATGTTATGGATGTCGATCAGGTCACACTTCTGCACGATAAGGCCCCTGCTTTAAGGCATTAGCCACTCAACAGTTGTTGCGGAACCATGAGATCGATTTCTTTGGAAATGAAGAATGGCCAGGAAATTCTCCTGACCTGAACGTCT
Source organism: Bathynomus jamesi (assembly GCA_023014485.1). Lineage (NCBI taxonomy): Eukaryota > Metazoa > Arthropoda > Malacostraca > Isopoda > Cirolanidae > Bathynomus > Bathynomus jamesi. The sequence continues at coordinate 1,225,901 of JAJOZX010000059.1, forward strand.
GTCAACACATTGGATCAGTTATAAAGGACAAGGTTGAATGTCTCTTGTTTCAAGAACCTGCAGCAAATCGATTTTCGAAGGATACAATGACGCAACACATTGAAACTGTTTTAGCAAATTTGCGTAACGATCAAGATCTATTCACGTCACTTTTGGCAAGCTACCCAAAGCGAATTCAGGCTGTCTTGGAAGCCAATGGCGGGAACACCAAGTTTTAATTGTTTCTCATTAAATGCAGGATTAAATTCTCTTTTGTAAGGTATGTTTAGTTTTACTGTACCTCTAATGGTTTAGGCCATGGGCGGGGGGACTAAGGTTTATTGGAGCCCCGTATGTAAAGCAATTTACCGGTACATACCGGTACATCAAACAACATGGACGATATTTTGAACAGTTATTGTAACCAGAACTATTCTCATATTTTGTGAATATGTTTCAGAAATTTTTTTTCTTTGTTTTCTTGTTTTGTAAATATATTTATGAGACAAGTTTTTTTCTTTGTAGTTAACTCACCTTAGGAGAACATTTTCTTCGGTAAACTGACTTTTGGGACACCCGGTATATATATATATATATGTATATATATATATATATATATATATATTATATATATATATATACACACCATTAATGCATAACGTATATGAATTATCTGCTTGAATCCAGAAGAAGAATGGTAAAGCGATATTCCTTTTACTTTCTAATTTGGTTTAATATCGATTTTCCACAAATTTTGTCTTTCCTTGTTTCCTTTAAGTGGAAAAAAGAGCTTGTTTTTATTTTCTCAGACTTTCCCTCACAATCAGAGAGAACGTCGTTAACTCTCCAATTTTCCGATACTCTTTAGGTGTGGTTTTTTGGGGGGGTTTTGGGGACTTCCCCAAGCCCCCGATCAAACCTCGTAAGGCATACAAACAAACCAGGTGTGAAAGAGAGCTTGAAAATACGATATTACGTGTTGTGTCTCTGTTTATTAATAGCCTGCTCTCTCTCTCCTCTCTCTCTCTCTCTCTCTCTCTCTCTCTCTCTCTCTCTCTCTCTCTCTCTCTCTCTTTTATAAACGCTATGTTCATAATACATTTTTGATCTTTAGATCGCAAGATCATTTAATGTACTTTCTTCATTATGCGCATTTTAAACATCTCTGTATTGAGTTTATTTGTGATTTAGAAGCACCCCCAAAAATGGTAGGTCCTATTTAGATATTCTTATCACTAAACAGGAGAGAAAACTTACTACATCTGTTTATCATAAGTCGACATTTACAAGATTCGACATGAAATTTTCGTCATACGTCTCTTTGAGCTTAAAAGAAATCTCAGTTCTAGTTTATATTTCGAGTTTATAAACTCTGCTCGGATTATTTTTCATTTCACTTCGAACTTGAATTTTGATGTGAATATTTTAAATAAAACGAATACCCATTAAATTTAATCAACTCGTTTGTTGGACGTACTTTAAATTAATAAATCACATCTCAAACTAATAAAATTACCGTGGAGAAGCACGTTCTATATTTTTCATTACTATCTGCGTGTCAGTGTTAAAAAGCGTTACAAAAGCGTGTCAGTGTTAAAAAGCGTTACAAAAGCGTGTCAGGGTTAAAAGGCGTTACAAAAGCGTGTCAGGGTTAAAAAGCGTTGAAAAGCGTTAAAAAAGCGTGTGAGGGTTAAAAAGGATTAAAAAGCGTTAAACCAACGTGTCAGGGTTAAAAAGCGTTAAAAAGGGTTAAAAAAAACGTGTCAGGGTTAAAAAGCGTCAATTCTATGACGAATTGGCGTTTTTTAATCTTGACACGCAGATATAGGATACAATTCAATCATTTCCCGGAATAAGTTAATCAAAATCACTAAACAAGCTTTCCACAATTGAATTTGCGTATTATTTTTTACATCACTATCGGTAGGATAATAGGATAGTAGGATTTAAAATAAAATACCTAAAGATTTACAGTCCTCCATAGTTTATTTTTATAAGTGTGATCACTGTGAAAGACAGATCGCCACAGGTAAACGAGAATTCATAAACACTTGGGTATTTCCGTCCGAATTAATGACCTTTATCATAGACCTTCTTATTCCCTCATTCGGACCCATAGTCATACAACCAACTATCTAATCTCTCGCGCATCTTTTAAAATTCTAGCTAGCGCTCAGTCTACAGTAAGTTGAATCTTTTGGTGATAGACATACTTCTGATTTACAAACTTAAACCATCACTAAACCATGACGAGTCTTGCATTAAGGTGCTTTTTGTTTAGTAAGTTTTCAGTGTTTTGTGATTTTACTGTTTTATTTGTAATTGTGTTCTATATTCTAAATAACTGTAACTTTATAATGTAGGTACCACTGAGGATGAAAACAGAAGGTTTTCGAAACGTTTGGCTTAATAAAAGATGATTGTAGCAACACTGGTGTTACTTTTTACTATTTGACTACGATTTCCACGGAATATTTCGTCATCTAATATTATATATATATATATATATATATATATATGATCCTTCTCTTCCATGCTACGTGAAAATCGCCTGTATATAAAAAAATATTTCGTTATAGATAGCCATTGGTGTTTCAAAGTAGTTAAATCGCCTTGAAAGAATGTTGAATGGCGAATTAAAATTCTTGCTCCACAAACTAAAATATTCACTACATATTGATCAAGCAATAAATTCGATATATATATATAGTTTGGTGTGGTTTTTATCCAAGGCTGTAGCAACTGATTTCCTAAAAACACACTTAAAAGGAATTTTATTGCCGTAAATTTTGAGTAAAATTGTTATATAGATTCCAATAAAGGTCTTACCATAGACAAATATGGTATAAAAATAGACTCACAAGAATCAATATATATATATATATATATATATATATATATATTAATTAATCACTACCTTGAGAGCGCAAGGATGTAAAGTTGTATATTTTTTCACATGGAGCATCATTCCGCCCGTACGCCCATTTCAGGGTACGAGTAATTCGTAGTAGCATTGCCTAGCAAACAGGGGGTCAGTGCACTGACGCGTCCTTCGTACGCAGTTCAACACTACTGGAAGCAACAATGCTCCGTGTTAGTTAGTTCACAGAACATCCAATTCTGTAGCTTATTTGTTTTCATTCAATTTTCATTAGTTGGCACTGCAGACACCTCCAGTTATTACCAATCCAGGTGAATGATTCTTCAAGAGCAAGAGGCACTATAATATATATATATATATATATATATATATATATATATATATATATATATATATATATATATATATATATTATATATATATATATATTAGGGAGAAAGCAAACTTGCTGTGCATCTTGCTCCTGAGGAATCATGCACTAGGATCGATACTAACTGGGGATGTCTGCTATGCCAACTAACAAAAATTGCAATAAAATACGGATATGGATGTTCTTTGGACTTGACTAACTCAGAGAATTGTTGCTTTCAGCGGTGATGAACCATGTACGAAAGCCTCGTCAGTACTTTGACCCGCTACTTCTTTGGCAATGCTGCTGCGAGCTGCTCATACCCTGAAATGGGCGTATGGGCGGAATGATGCAGTATGTTAAAAGATGGTTAACTCTTCATACTTCCACTTAAACTATGAATGCATCGACTGATAAAAATAATAACAAATATATATATATATATATATATATATATATATATATATATATATATATATATATATATATATATATATATATATATATATATATGTTACACACAGACCGTGCATGGAACAAGGAACTCTTCTGGGAAAGTTAAATCCACTATAGTCCGAATAAATAATGGTAAATGACAAACACTACAGTGTTTTCCTTTTCATGATGTTATAATGTTATAATGTTATAATGTTTCAGACCAACAAAGACCCTAGGATCCACTCATGGCTGGTCTACCTAACTGTGTTCGTAATCGTGTATTGTGTATGTCCTCCGTGGTGGCGGAGGGGACCTACAATTTTACGTGGGTTCCGAACCACAAGAACATAAGAAATTTATGTAAAAACTGCCGGTAAATTGGCAACGACCAATTTTTACGAAACTAAATAATTATCAATTTAAAACTAATTAATTATCGATTTAAAACTAAAGATAGAATCTCTGGATCCAGAGGATCAAGTCATAATAGACTACTATCCACAAATGTTAAACTCTATACAGTATCTATTTATAACGGACATGCAAATAGATCAGATCCAAAGAATCCAGTCAATTTCATTACGGTATCCATCAAGTCACGGTCCATATCGATTGCGGACCAAGTCAAAATTTACAACCATATACATTACAATATATACACTTACGAGGAAAAGTGTAGGTGTGGCTGTAAAGACTGTACAGTAATGTAGAAATGTGTGTGCACCCATTATGGGTCTCCCATTTAAAGGTGTTTGTGGGGCAAGTGAAGATCATGAGTTTTTCAATACCTCACAGTACTATGGGGGGCACCGCTCGGCAGAGGAATCTCTTTAAATGGGGTGTGTAAGGACAGAGAGTATCCCCTAACCGAAGACGCTGCCTCCTTATATCCCACAACACTTGTGTTGAGCTGTGGGATCTATCCCGACAAAGCCTTAATTTTACTACCTTAAACTATACCCTTTCTATCAACATGCGCGTCTAATCGATTTTTAAACATGTTTATAGACGTGCTACTAATTACTTCTACCGGCAAACTATTCCAGGTATTTACTATTCTATGCGTAAAAAAGTTTTTCGCAACTGCTGTCTCGAACCTTCTACTTGTCAACTTACACCCGTTATTTCTAGTCCTATTATATTGAGATATTTCGAAAAAGCTATCTCTATCTACGTTATCAAACCCATTCATAATTTTGAAAACCTGGATTAGATCACCCCTTAACCTCCTAGTCTCGAAAGTAGTCAATTTTAACTCCTTAAGCCTATCCTCGTACGACTTTGACCTAAGAGACGGAATCATCTTAGTTGCTTGTCTTTGAACTCTTTCGATTTTGTCTATATCTTTGCGCATATGCGGATTCCAAAATTGGACCGCGTACTCCAAATGGGGTCTAACTAATGATTTATAAAGAGGAACTATAATATCGCGCGATTTGTACTCAAAATTTCGAGCTATAAAACCTAACACTTTGTTCGCCTTATTGACCGCTGCTGTACTTTGTTTCGCTACTTTTAAATCACCAGTGACTATAACTCCTAAATCTTTTTCCTGCTCTACGCTTGTTAAATCTTTCCCTGACATACTATACGCAAAATTACCGTTAAGTGAACCTATATGCAAAATTTTGCACTTATCCACGTTAAATCTCATTTGCCATGTGACTGACCAATCAACGATTTTATTCAGATCTTCCTGAATTTTACCTCTATCTTTGTCATTAATCGCCCTACCACCCAGCTTCGTGTCATCCACAAACTTTGAAACTGTACTGACTAGGCCGACATCTAAATCGTTAATATATATAAGAAAAAGCAAGGGGCCCAATACAGAACCCTGAGGAACGCCACTCGCTACATTAGCCCAACACGACTCCGCTCCATCAACGACCACCCTCTGTTTCCTGCCTCGCACCCACTCTTCTAGCCAATTTATTACTACACCCCTGATTCCATGAGCCTTAGTTTTTTCAATGAGTCTTTTGTGCGGCACGGTGTCAAACGCTTTTTGAAAATCTAAATACACTACATCAACCGCCCGATGTCTATCGTAAACGTCAACCACGCTTTGGAAAAATTCTAAAAGATTAGTTAAGCAAGATTTGTTTCGCCTAAAACCGTGCTGCGTATTTCTAACCAGATTATGCACTTCTAAGTGTTCGACTATACGATCCCTAATTATTGATTCCAGTAGCTTACCTACAACAGACGTTAAACTGATTGGCCTATAATTTCCCGCCGCACCTTTATCGCCTTTCTTAAAGATAGGTGTTACGTTTGCTAACTTGAAATTATCTGGTACGCACCCCTCAGAAATAGACGCATTAAAAATCTTTGTTAGCGGCACAACAATGCTATCTTTTAATTCTTTTAGTTGTATGGGATATATGGAATCCGGACCCGGTGATTTACGCGTTTTCATTTATCAATATAGCGCATTACTTCCCCTTCACTAACGACAATATTATCCAAAATATTACCATTATCAAAAGGTATTATGTCTATGACCGTAGGGATATTCGTTACATCTTCTATAGTAAAAACTGACGTAAAAAAATTCGTTTAGCAAGGTAGCCATTTCCTTGTTTTCAGAGACTAGATCTCCATTTACATTTTTCAATGGACCTAAGACACTTTTTACTGGATTTCTATTATTGACGTATTGAAAGAATCGCTTGGGGTTTTCTTTACCGTCACGAGCTATGGAGATTTCAAATTCGCGCTTGGACTTTTTTATTACACTTTTCGCTTCACGCCTTAGAGATATGTAGTTGTTTCGTAACAACAAATTGTCTTTATCGCACTTATGTTGCCTATAGGCCCTATCTCTACTCTTTATAATGTCTCGTACTCTAGAAGTAAACCACAAGGGCTTGTTGTTTACTTTCGCACGCTTAATTTTGTACGGTACACATTCCTCATTTATAGTCCTAAATACTGTTACGAACGATTCCCACATTAGTTTTGCGTTGGAGTTCCCCATTACGTTTTCCCAATTGACGTGTGAAAATTTATTTCGAAATTTACTAAAGTCTGCGTGCTGGAAGTTAGGAATTTTAGTCGAGTTAGTTGGTTTCGAGTGACTTACTGAGAGGACAAACTCTACCATATTGTGATCGCTATTGCTCAACGGTTCTATACTTGAAGATCAGTAATTAGCCTATCATCCGTAGTTATTACTAAATCTAAAATACTGTCCAACCTCGTAGGTTCCCCAACCTTTTGAATAAGAAAGCTATCCTCGAGAAAATTAACTAAACGATTACCTTCCGCGTCTCCCTGCATTGTATCGTAATTCACGTTGGCGCAATTAAAGTCACCCATAACTAAAGCCTGCTCACTACCGATTATTCTCTTTAGTTCACGATATAACGCTTCGTCCGTATCAGCTGTTTGATTTGGGGGCCTATATATAACCGCAACAAGAAGTTTGAAATCGTTCAATTTAAGTTCTGCTATAGTCGAATCTATCGGTTCTGGAATTGAGTGCTTTACTTCTATAACGTTCGCAATATTATCTTTGATATACAACATAACACCGCCTCCTCGCCTACCTATTCTGTTTTTAACAAAAAGTCTATAACCTTTAATTTGATACTCCCCTACAAAGTCACGTGTTTCAGTGCTAAGCCACGATTCATTTATCGCAATTAAATCATAGTCTTTACAAGCAATTAAGAAAAAAATTCGTTTATTTTATTTCGTAGGCTACGAGCATTTAAGGATAGAACCTTCAAATTGTTTGTAATTGCGACACCTTCGCGAGCGCGGGGAAATTTGTGGAATTTACGCTGGGACCGTTCGAGTTACGGCAGCCTGAAAAGAAGAGACAGTATTATGAAATAGTCTTCCTAAACGCGCAGCTCCAACTCATTAAGATGAAGTCCATCTTCGAGGAACAAGTCCCTCCTGCCGTAGAAACTGTTCCAAAAATTTGCAAAATGCACTCCTTCCTGTTGGCAAAGAGACTTTAGGTTATTGTTAATATAGGTCGCCTTGCTGTAGAAATCGTTCGTTGGATAATTCGAGGAAGTATACCTGTTAAAACAATCTTATTAGTTTTCTCCTTTAATCGCTCTAATAAGTCCCTGTACCTAGCCAGCAGTTCTTCCGATCTAGAATTTAAAACGTTATTAGTACCGACATGAATAACATACGTTGTGTCGGCGGTACCGTCTGTAAAATGGTCAACACTATTAGTTATATCCTCCACCCTTGCACCAGGGTAGCAGTAACGGCGCCTACGACGAGGGTTTCTCCCACAGAATTCCTCGAGCTGCCCTCGAACAATGGAATCGCCAACGAGTCGTATTTCCGGTTCATCAGCATCTTCGAAACCTAAAACAGAAAACTTATTGCTTGTTATTACTGGTAGACAGTCTTTGCTTTTCTCAATGGGGCTCCATTTCGCACTCGAACGAAGGGTTGGGAACTAGGGGAAGAGAGAGGGCTATTATTATATATTATAGTAGAAACTGAGGCAGGAGGGGTCGTAACTGGAGTCTCAAGGGATTCTAATTTTGCCGTCAGGAGCATCACGCTTTCTTCAAGTCTCACCCTGGCCTCCCTCTCACGTTCTAACTCGTTCCTCAGCACTTCCATGCTTGAGCACCACCTGCAAACTAACTGATCATTATTATTAGCCATTGTAAACGCGTAAGCAGCAAATTTCCCTTCACAGCGACTGCAAGTACTTGACGGGGGTGCCATGCTTTTAATTAGTTAAAAACAAAAAAAACAAAAAACGAGCGTTTGGAAATTAATAAATTACAACGTAGGTCTACCGCGTGCTTATTGTGCCGTCACCTGCGAAAACCCGCAAAATTGTTCTTGAAACGCAGAAACAGGTTCTTGTAACACAATTTTATGCTAAATGAATATATAATTAAGCTACCGACGAAAGAAATGTTAAAGAAAAAGTATTAAATGAAACTTATCTGGTCGCTGTTTACTGACTTAATCCTTTTTTTCCCACGGTAGGTGACCCTTTTGGAGGTCAGGTAGTGTGTGAAGGAAAAATGAACCTTAAGAAACCACGTTCTGATAGATTTGAAAAACAACAAAGGCAAACCAAGGGAATTTCAACCTTATGACTGCACGTTTTCTGATTGATTTGAAAACAAACAAGGCAAGCCACGTTCAGTACCCTTGGTTTGATCAAATAATATAGTACTGAATAACGTCAATAAATGAAATATATTCGTTAATGAATGATTAGTAGCACGAAGTAATTTAGTTAAGAATGCACGGAACACTTTTTTTTTAAAACACTTCAACGAAAACCACTTATTCAATTGATAACACTCTACACTCGATAAAACACGTCTGTTCACAAAGAGGCCCCAAAATAGTGGATTTAATTTTCCCAGAAGAGTTCCTTGTTCCATACACGGTCTGTGTGTACATAAAAGTTTGTTAGGGGACCATTCTAAGTTCTATCCCATATATATATATATATATATATATATATATATATATATATATATATATATATATGTGTGATATATATATATATATATATATATATATATATATATATATATATATATTATATATATATATATATATATATATATATATATATATATACAGGGCGTCCCAAAAAAATGTATACACACTTTAAATACTTATAAAGGCAGTGTTTATTAAAATACATTTCATTTTCAAAATGTAATAGAATCTACAGACATTATTTAATTGTTTTGTCAACGCCTGTTTTCAAACTGACGTCCGTTCTGGTCCAGGCACTGCTGATAACGCGAAGCAATGGAATCGCAAACATCACGAAACATTTCGTTTGGTATTTGTGTGCATTCTCGTTCAATGGCTGCTCTCAATTCAGCGACGTTGCAGGTTTTAGCGTAGACTTTGTCTTTTAAGAATCCCCATAAAAAAAAGTCTAGTGGTGTGAGGTCTGGTGAACGCGGAGGGATTCTACGAAACCCCTTCGTCCAATCCACATCCACATCGTGCCAAGTACCACTCGCAATACTCCACTCTTCGGTCCGGATCATCATCATCATCTTCATTAATAGCATGGACTAATCTTGGAATGTAACTTTTCCATTGACAGCGCTTCAAAATGCGTTGGACAGACGATTCTGAAATTCCTACCTCACGACTCGCTTGCCGCACAGATTTTCTGGACTTTGGTGATACGTTTCCAGTACTCTTTCTTGCTTTGTGGGGCTTGTCGATGTCCGTGGTCTTCCGGAACGCTTCTTGTGGACATTCTGAACAGTTTCCATCGGCTTCAAACTTATCTCTAATTCGAGTGATGGTAAGTCGCGTTGGTGGATCTGTTTGAAACTCCCTCCTAAACTGTCTTTGCACTTCAACTGCGTTTTCACACTTCCAGTAGCAGTTTAGAATGAATTTCCTTTGTTCAAAGCTTAGTCTGACTGCCATTATTAATTCTAATGGGTTTAACTTGGAAAGAAAGAAACATCAATTGAGCTATCAGCTGTTAAAGTGTGTATACATTTTTTTGGGACGCCCTGTATATATATATATATATATATATATATATATATATATATATATATATATAATATATATATGATAAATAAAACCACGAAGGGAAGGAAACAGAATGGTGCTCAAGCGCTTTCGTCTAATGAAATCCTCAGGAAGACTGAAGTAAATAAAGAGTTCAAGACTATATACAGGTTACAAAAAAATATATAGAAATAAAAATTGTGGGAGGAGCATATAAATTAGTAAGGAAAACTACCAATTTTAGCACTTTGCCGAATTCAACACAAGATCAAATTTTATAGTTAATGCCTGAATGATATATAAGTCACAAAATATACATATATATATATATATATATATAATATATATATAATATATATATATATATATATATATACATATACATATATATATATAAAATAATAATAAATTGAAAAAAAAAATTGTAAGAGGAGCATACAAATTTATAAGGGAAAACTACCCACGTTTTAACACTCTGCCTTTCTTGTCTAAATCCTTTCTGAACGAATTCAACACAAGATCAAATGGATTATTTACAACCAATTTTATGGATAAGGCCAGAATGATATATAGGTCAAAAAAATTTTTTTTAAATTATAAAACTAAATTGAAAAATAAAAATTGTAAGAGAAGCATACAAATTTATAAGGAAACACTACCAAAGTTTTAGCACTACCTTTCTTGTCTAAATCCGTTCTGAACGAATTCAAAACAACGGGATCGAGTTGAAAAAGACCTTTGCTCACGTTAAAGTTATTTGTAAGTTGGATAATAGCAGACTCAAGAATATTTCTATTAGCAATGTTGCTAGAGTGAAACAAAACTGAAGCATTATTGCAATCAATACAGTGGGATAACTCTGACAAATGGACAAAATGGGCACTGGACGACTGTCCCGTTCTAACGGAATATTGATGCTGTTTTACACGCGTGTGCAAATCCTTTCCCGTTTGACCAATGTAAAAGGAATCACATTGTTTACCCATGTATAGTGAGTATACATGGGTATAGTGAGTATGGCTACGCCGCTTTCAATTTGTACTCTGGAAGAACAGAGATCCGTGGTTCGTTTTTTGTGGGCAGAAGGTGTGAAAGGAGCTGAAATTCACACGCGTTTATGTGCTTAGTATGGGAATAATGCGTTACCACGGCGAAGTGTGTACGAGTGGATTCAAATGTTCAAGGAAGGTCGGACATGTGTGACAGATGCTCAGCGCTCAGGACGACCGTCAACATCAACCAGTGGTGACAAGCAGAAAGAAGCCAGAGCCATGATTTTCGATGACAGAAGATTAACAATAAAAGAAACTGCATTTTCATTAGACATCAGTCGAGGGTCAGCCTATTCGATAGTTCATGACATTCTTGGCTTTCACAAAGTTTGTGCAAGATGGGTGCCCAAACAGTTGACAGAAGAGCACAAGCGTAATCGTATGGACATCTGCTCTCGTCTTTTGGCGCAGTATCATAATGAAGGTGGAAACTTTTTGGAGCGCAATGGAAGCATCCAACATCTCCCATTGCAAGGAAGTTCAAAGAGCAGCCGTCAGCAGGTAAAGTCATGCTAACACTGTTTTGGGATACACGAGGCCCTATCCTTGAACATTATCTAGAGAGTGGAACTACAGTAACAAGTGCATCGTATTCTGACATGATTCGGAATGAGTTAAAGCAAGCAATTCGCACAAAACGGAGAGGGAAATTGTCGGAAGGTGTTATTTTTGTTACACGACAATGCGCGCCCTCATACCGCTGCACAGACTAGAAAATGCCTTCAAGAACTTAAATTTGAAGTTCTCGACCATCCAGCCTACAGTCCAGACCTGGCACCTTCCTATTTTTACCTGTTTGGACCACTAAAAGACGCTTTGAGAGGTAAGCGATTCCGAGGCGATGATGACCTGAAGGACGCGGCGCATGACTGGCTACGCACACAGCCAAAAACATTCTTTTGTGATGGCATTAGGAAGCTTGTAGATCGCTGGACTAAGTGTATTGGGAAACAGGGAGACTATGTTGAGAAGTGGTGCTTATAATCTATCAGATGTGAAAATAAAATTGTGAAAATAAAAAGTGCGGATACTTATTGAATTACCCTCGTGTATATATATATATATATATATATATATATATATATATACAGGGTGGGCGGAAAGTAGCTCCCTATTTTGGATTGGTAAAAAAATACGTATATTATCCATTTATTTCAGAAGAAATAATATGAAAAGGTAGGCATACATGGTAGGTTTTCTCTAAAATTCAATGTGGGCTCCAACTCTTTCCACCAGCTTCTGGAGCCGCCCAGGAATGGCGTCCACTGACTTTAGCAGGAACTCCGGCGGGATGGAGGACATGACTTCCCGAATTCGGTCCTCCAGTTCTTCCAATGTCCTCGGTTTGGTGCGGTAGACTTCTTCCTTTACCCACCCCCAAAGAAAGAAGTCGCACGGTTACCGCTGAAAAACGGCAGAATCGGTTCAGTGTAACGGTGTGGTGTGGTATGACCTCAGATCAGGTTGTGGGCCCGTTCCTTCTGCGCAACACCATGAATGCTGAGCGGTACCTTGCTATGTTGCGAAACGAGGTCTGGCCGGTTGTCAGCACATGGGAGAACATCGACGATCTGATATTTATGCAAGATGGCGCCCCTCCGCACTTCGCTCTTGTTGTCCGTGAGTGGCTGGATGCCCACTTCCCTGGGCGTTGGATGGGTCGTCGTGGTCCACATCAATGGCCAGCCAGGAGCCCCGACTTGACACCGTGCGACTTCTTTCTTTGGGGGTGGGTAAAGGAAGAAGTCTACCGCACCAAACCGAGGAAATTGGAAGAACTGGAGGACCGAATTCGGGAAGTCATGTCCTCCATCCCGCCGGAGTTCCTGCTAAAGTCAGTGGACGCCATTCCTGGGCGGCTCCAGAAGCTGGTGGAAAGAGTTGGAGCCCACATTGAATTTCAGAGAAAACCTACCATGTATGCCTACCTTTTCATATTATTTCTTCTGAAATAAATGGATAATATACGTATTTTTTTACCAATCCAAAATAGGGAGCTACTTTCCGCCCACCCTGTATATATATATATGGGATAATGGGTAAAATATTTCAAGAAAACTGATCACTTTTATCTAAATTGCTTCGGTATCTAACTCATCTTTAGAAACTAATATATATATATATATACATATATATATACAGTATATATATTACCGTTACGGGTCTTATTAAAAATTTGGACTGTGTTCGAATTTTTTGAAAGTTGCATTACAGATACAGTTTTTCGCAATGATTTCAAATATGAAACTCATTTTTTGCAGAAATTTTTTATTTGTATGTTATAAGTCTATGAATCAGAAGTGCTTGCCAATCATGCTTAACATAAGCTCGTACAAATTTTGCTCTTTGTGACAACTCATCTTTTTATCCTTTACATTAGTCCTTTTGGTTCCGGCTATCCAGGCATTACGGGGACAGAGCCCCCGTAATGCGTGCGCTCCTACCCTAAATTTAAATTTTTTGTTTTTTTGCGTCCCGACTACTGTGCTTTCGCTAGTTTAGTATTACCCAGCGAAAGCCGCAGCAGCATCCTTTTTACATCCGGTAAGGACTTAACACCTTTTGCATTTAATACGTCATCAATTTATGCCGTCATAGCGACTTCCGGTAAGACGCGCCAATTGATTCTTCCGTCAATACATTTTATTTGCATATCGTGGCGTTTTCGGCATTGCTTCTTTTTGGGCACAATCCCCACACTTTGCATTTTGTGCAAGGCATCAGTTTCGCTTAACGAAAACAATGATTGTAGGTTATCACTCATTTTCACTCACCAGCAAAAACAGGCACTGTTCCTGCAAACAAACGCCAATAAAATGTTAAATATTTATTTCCGCAAAACTGAGTTGCATACTTAGAATCAGTATAAAAAACTGTACCAGTGACAAAATTTTCATAAAAATTTAACACAGTCCAAATTTTTAATAAGATCCACGGTTACACGTGTTTCGTTGGGAAGTCCAAATAAAAGTGATATTACAATAAAAATCCAGCAGTTAATCCTTTTTAAGTCATGCCAATTTTTGAGTGAATATTCAGTGAACACAGCCGTATGCCTATTTAAGTGGTGAAATAGCGGCGTTTGTTGAAATAAAGCAAATAAGATTAATGCAACTTAATCTATACATTTTATTCCGAGTGTTTTCTCTCGGAGGAAACCTAACTGCCCATCGAAAGGCAATATCCCTGTTATCCCCCGCGGTACACTCTAGGGCACCAATCAGTGAGAACCTACAGCGTGTCACATCCCCCATCCCCCACCCCACGGAATAACGGAAAAACTTTCCCGCCCTCATTTCTAAAGTCGAGTCAAATACCTCACTTAATAAGTTATCATTTTGAGTTAATATTTCGAGCACAATCATTTACATACCAGTAGAAACATGGCAATGGTAAATCAATTCATACAACCCTGTGGATACTGTAAAAAAGAAACAGATGAATCAAAAACAATTCGCTGTGATCTTTGCCAGACCTTAGTCGAATTTCAATGCCTGAAATGGAGCGACGAAGAAATCTCTCTTATAACGGGCACTAAACAAGTGAACGGAATCAAGTTCTTCTGCAAAAGCTGCATAATCGAAATAAACTCGCTTACAGTTTTTAAAGCAGAATGAGACTATGAGGAAAAGGCAAAAGAAGAGCTTATGAATAGTGAACAGAGAAAAGAAGTAGAAGGAACGAAGATAGTACGAGAGGAAACTGCGAAACACGAACAGGAAAAGAAAACAGCAAAAGCAAAAATAATAGAAGTAAAGGAAGCACCAACAGAGTAAGCAGAGGCACAAAACTAAATCCAAAGTTTTCAAACAAAGGGCATTAGCAGCAATAGAAAAAAAGTAGACAATAAAGAAACCATACTAAAACCACCAAAAACAAAGGCCCCAAGTAAAAATGGGGCAGAAAATATATGTAAATACTATGTGAAGGGAATATGCAGATATAAAGGAGGAGAATGTATTTATGAATACTTTTGTGTAAAATGCAAATTCTACCATCCGGACATTTGCAAGACCTACGCGACATATGGAACCTGCCAGTACTGGAGAAAATGCTACTACTATCATCTCCCGACAAGTTCAAAGGACAAATCTCAAATGACAACAGAAGGAATATGAGACAAAAAAATATGTACCCAAATAGCAAACAAAACACACACAGCACACAAAAATTTTTCAACATCTTGGACACAATATGGCTGCTAAGTATTATACAGCACATGCAGCTGACACAGATGGGAACCCTCGAGCCGGACCGCTACATGGCAAGAAGCTACCAGAACAGATAGGCGGGAACGGATCCATCTCGGAGGACCACAAGGCTACAAAACACGCGATATCAAAGGACAACGAACTTAAAATGCACAAGGGGTAATGCAAAACAAAGAACATAAACATTGTCCTGGCAAATATTCAAGGAATAAAAACCGAACAATTCACTAAACAAAGTTTCGTACCTGAAAGGTTTTATGGACGAAACAAGGGTGGACTTCGCATGCCTCACAGAAACACATTTTAAAGACTGCCAAGGAAACTGCGATAACTGCGAACACTGTATCGATAAGAAAGAATTGCATATCGATGGATTCAACTTACTAAGAGCGGATAGAACAGCGAGATGTAAAGGTGGTTGTGCTATTTATGTACATGAGAGGCATATGACAGAGACGGTAATAAGTAAATCCAACAGTTTCGTGGAAACCCTTGCAGTGAAAATAGAGAAACTAAACGTGGTACTGATAGTCATCTATAGACCTCCAAACTCTCCAAATGAAAAATTTTCGGATGCTATTCATGATATCAGAACCATAATAAAGTCCGTAAACTCTCCATCCCCTAATATAATACTCTGCGGGATTTTAATTTCCCATTTATAAAATACAAAAAGATGGGTACAAATATATTTATACAGCATGATAAGGGGGTCACAAGAGAGGACCAGGAGCAAGCAAAAATGCTGATGGCTCTCACAGACGAGTTTATGCTGACACAGGAGATAACAGAAAATACAGGAAAAATAACTGCCAAGATCTGGTATTCACAAATAACACGAACTTGATTGCCGATATGAAAATAACTCCAACTATTATCTCAGACCACAGTATAATCGAGTTATCAACAAATATGGCGATAACTTTAAAAGATAATACACATACGGAAGGAAGAAGCAAATTTGGGGTTTAACTTAAACTCCAAGACCATAAATTGGGGAGAAATCAGGTCACACATGGCCCAAATAGAGTGGAGAACAGTTTTAGAGAATAAAACAACTGAGGAAATGCTAACAACCTCGGAAGAAAAGACGCTGAGAATTTTGGAAAAATATGCTCCGAAAGCACAGCCAAAAGGAAAGAGGAACTGGTTAGAGAGGCAAAAGAGAAGAATATTCCGCAAAAGAAAGAGAGTAGCGACGGAGTTAGCTAATTGCGGAGACAAAAATGCCAGGAAAGTAATACAAGAAAAAATGGAGAGAATCGATTAGGAAATACAAACTCTGATAAAGGGCCATACAGAGAGGGAAGAAGAAAAGGCGGTAGAAGCAATAAAGGAAAATCCAAAATACTTCTACAGCTATGCGAAAAGGAAAACAAAAACGCACGCTACTATCGGGCCCTTAAGGAAAGGAAATAATGAACTAACAGACGATCTAAAAGAAATATCTGAAACAGTGAGAGCCCCGTATGAATCGGTCTTCAGTACCTCAAAAAGTGACAAAGCGATACCTGACATAGATGCATTCTTCAAAGAGAAATTGCAAGGAGAATGTATAATAGACTTTGATTTTACCCCAGAAGATGTAGTGAGAGCTTACGTAGGACAAATTAAATCACATTCAGCTGCAGGTCCGGACAAATGGAACGCACTATTAATTAAAAACTGTAAAAAGTGAAATAGCTACACCCTTATACTGAATATGGAGAAGATCCCTAGACACCGGGGAAATACCAAGCATCTTGAAAAGAACAAACATCGTCTCTATATATAAAGGAGTAAAGGAGGGGAGAGATCTCAAGCAAAGAACTATAGGCCAGTGTCATTGACGTCCCACCTCACCAAAATATTTGAAATAATAGTCAGAGAGAAAATCTATGACTTCTTCGAGACATTGGAAAGATTCAACGAAAATCAACACGGATTCCGATCAGGAAGATCATGCCTATCACAACTTATAAAGCATTATAACAATGTCCTAGATGCACTTGAAGGCAATGAAAACTATGATGTCATATACACGGATTTTGCTAAAGCTCTCGACAAATGCGATTATGGTATAATAGCACATAAAATGAAACATATGGGAATAACAGGCAAAGTGGGAAAATGGATCTACAACTTCCTCAGAGAACGACTACAGGTGGTCAAAATTCAAGGTTTATCATCATCAGAATCAGAAGTACGCAGCTCAGTACCACAATGTACACTCCGGTAGGGTGGATCGATTTTACATTTTTTTCGATTTCCATATTCTAATAGAGACAAAAACTTGCGCATGCATGAGTCTGCAAAATCTTAGCTTAATAGGTAATCATCTTCTGCCCCCGGCAGAGCGATGAAAATCATATTTTAGTAGTCAAAAACGTATTTTTCTTATAATTTTTAAAATATTTCAATATGCATCAAAATTATTCCTAATAACTATAAAGTCGATGAAAAAGACCTCATATGATCGTTTTTCCAAGCGCGTTGTCCTACTTTAATATCTTTTGCCCCCGGCAACAACGTCAAATGTTGAAAAAATAGGTAATTTATATACATATTTTCAGATCGGCTCTTTGTCTTAAATAATGCATTTATATATTTCCCATAGCATTTATATCGTTGCTTAGGCATGAAATAACACACACGCAAAATTTTATGACTCTAGAGTAATATCTTCTGTCCCCGAGAAAAGTCTAAATGTGGATTATAATTACGTTAATGCGATGTTATAAGTACGATAAGTACTAAGTACAGCTCCTCGCTTGCTAATTTTATAAAATTAGCAACCCAGAACTCACCACGAGGAGGTGACTGTACGTCGAGTTCCACCCTATCCAGCCCCAACCACCCTTCCTTTGGCTGCATGTCGATTTACATACGGTAATCTTTCTTAGAATCAAATCGTGGAATTTTTGTTCGGGAGTGAAGACGGGAGCGGATGAATCCGTCCCTCTCTTCTATTCCACTTACACTGGCAGAGGCTTCGGTTACTAATTTGATGTCTCTCGACCGCTTGAGTATGACAAGGGAATAGTGGGATCAGTCCATCAGGCTGGTCTCCCGTCTCAACAAACTCTTTTATTCGGGTATCAGGTATTGTTTTTGTAACGGGGGGTTCGGTCACCTCAGCCGTTTGCCAGTTGATCATTTCGTAATAGTTTTGACTATCGTAGAGCAGCTCAGGCATGGCGAAGGCTCGAATTTCTCCCGCTGGTGATTGTTTTGATCGTGCTTTTAATATTCTTCTCCATCCCAATTCTCTTATGTGTTGCTCATCGGCATGTAGCATGGAGATCAAAATATTTTCTGGGTGAGCAAAGAAAGAATTTCTACGGAGGACTTTGTTGGCGATTGTCTTAGATCTTTGAGGCATGGTCTGAGAGAGACGCATCATTTCGAAAAAATGTTTTGCGCCCTCAGTGAAACTGGAGTTTTTCTTTATCTTAAACCAAATTGGTGCGTAAACTGTCATAATGAATCGCACAATTTCGTTGAAGGTGCTGGAGGGTTCACTGGTTGAAACATAGAGGCGCAGAAATCTATTTGCTGTTATCAGCCACCTGGAATGCGCCATCTTACCTGGATTTCGAGCCGCGAGAGCTGAAGAGCAGCTACCGCTCGACACTGCTCTGTAGATGCCTAACAAATATTTTTGGTCAGTGCTCAACTCGGCATCATCTATGTCAATGTCGGGAGATGGAATGGCATCGAATTCTGTAATTGGAAGTTTTTCGCAGTCGTTCAGTTGTTTTCCAACTGGTCCAGTAAAGCCCATTGGCCCAGTTGTTTTGCCGTGCAAGTCTTGAATGAGGTGTCGCAGTGATAATTCATTACCGTGTAATAGGCATGTGTGTGTGTTATTTCATGCCTAAGCAACGATATAAATGCTATGGGAAATATATAAATGCATTATTTAAGACAAAGAGCCGATCTGAAAATATGTATATAAATTACCTATTTTTTCAACATTTGACGTTGTTGCCGGGGGCAAAAGATATTAACGTAGGACAACGCGCTTGGAAAAACGATCATATGAGGTCTTTTTCATCGACTTTATAGTTATTAGGAATAATTTTGATGCATATTGAAATATTTTAAAAATTATAAGAAAAATACGTTTTTGACTACTAAAATATGATTTTCATCGCTCTGCCGGGGGCAGAAGATGATTACCTATTAAGCTAAGATTTTGCAGAGGCTATTTTCTCATGCATGCGCAAGTTTCTGTCTCTATTAGAATATGGAAATCGAAACAAATGTAAAATCGATCCACCCTAATATTGTACAGTGCTGGCCCCACTCCTGTTCATTATCATGCTAACAGACATAGACAGTGGAGTAAACAGCAACAGTATAGTAATATCCTTTGCGGACGATACAAAGATCAGCAGAAAAATCAGCGATGCAAACGAAGTAGAGGCCTTGCAGAGAGACACAAACAAAATATACAACTGGTCAAAAGACAACAATATGACATTTAACACCGAGAAATTTCAGCTCTTGAAATATGGTAGAAATGAGGAACTTGAAAAGACTGCATATTATGCTCCAAATAGAGAGGAAATTCAGAGAAGCACGAAAGCGGTCGACTTGGGAGTAATAATGACCGTTGATGCCAAATTCGAGACACAAACTCAGATAGCAATAAACAAAGCAAAAAGAGTCGCCGGATAGATACTAAGAACGTTCAAAAGGAGGGACAAGACAGTTATGATTCCCCTACTGCTGAGAACACTCACTGATCATACCAAAACTTGAATACTGCTCAGTTTTGACGTCCCCATATAAAAAGGAAGAAATTAATAAACTAGAAGAAACGCAGAGACATTTCACAGCAAAGATTGATGGGAGCAAAGAACTCAACTACTGGGAAAGACTACATAAACTAAATCTGTACTCCCTGGAAAGAAGAAGGTATACCATAATCTACATATGGAAAATTATCGAAAAACTGGTGCCATACCTCAAACTAAACCCAATTACCATCCAGACAACGCTGGAAAATAGGAAAGGCAGAATGTGTAGTGTTCCCAAATTAAAGGCCCGACAAGGGACCTCCTTAACATTGAAGGAAAATAGCTTGGTTGTCATGGGGCCAAGAATTTTAAACCAGCTTCCAAAGGACCTCAGAAACATTACAGGGGTCAAAGTTGAAATCTTCAAGAGAAGACTAGATGCCTGGCTCAGGACGGTACCAGATGAGTCGGGTGTACCTGGCTATGTACGGTGGAGAGCGCAAGAGAGCAACTCGCTCCTCCACCAAGCCAGGACTAGAGGCGGGGCCACAAGCTTGACCTTCATGTGAAGAAAGACCGACGCACGGAACCCAAACAAGGTTAACAAGGTTATATAATATCTTTGTACAGAAGTCGTCTCCGCCCCTGTATGGAGTATACTTCTCATGTGTTGGGTGGCTCAACACACACAACCCTATTTAACAGGTGGAATCAAAGGCTTTTCGTCTCATCAATTCCCCGCCTCTTACTGACTATCACCAATCCCTCTCTTTTCTCCGCAATGTTTCCTCACTCTCTCTTTACTATCGCTATTATAACCGACACTGCTCTTCTGAACTCTCTAACTGCATGCCTCCTACTTTAAGGAGAGCACGCAGTACCCGACTTTCTACACATTCTCATTCCTTTTCTGTGCAACTCTCTCATGCAAAGGTTAGTCTCAATCTTTTATCTACTCAACCGGTCAACTCTGGAACAATCTTCCTCAATCCATCTTTCCCCCTGTCTATGATCTCAAATCTTTCAAACGCAGAATGTCCAGGCATCTCGAAAACCCTGAACCTTGATTTTGGCTCTCTTCCTCTTCTATGGGGCGATGGGGTCGTTTATGCAGGTATTCGCCTTTGGTCCCCTCCTTCCTGCACAATATATATAATATATATATATATATAACTTTTATGTAACACAGACTGTGCATGGAACGAGAATCCTTCTGGGATATTAAATCCACTGTGGTTCGAATATGTAATAATAAATGGCAAAAAAAAATTTGTTCTTCTTTTTCATGATGAAAGTCCAATGCGGGCAACGGGTCACTAGCATAGAAGCCCCAAAATATAACTTCCCTCTATATTATTGGGCTTCTTTGCCAGTGACCCGTTGCCCGCGTTGGATTTCCATTATGAAAAAAAAATTTTTGTATTTGTCATTTACTGTTACATATTCGGACCATAGTGAATTTAATATCCCAGAATGGTTCCTTGTTCCATGTACAGGCTGTGTATTACATAAAAGTTATCTCAGGGAACATTCCAAGTTGTATTTTATATATATATATATATATATATATATATATACACACCTTTTCCGTTCTATGGGCACCATTGAAATGAGAGAAATTAATATTTTTTAAACATATTTTAACTGTGTATACTATGTTAGCTTAATTGAATACCCGGTTAGGTCAATTGAATGCCTGGTTAGGTCAACTGTACGCCCTTGATGATCGGTTAGGTTAAATCGTGATATTTTCGTTAGTTTAAACGAAAATATCACGACTTAACCTAATCGATCGTCAAGAGCGTACAGTTGACCTAACCGGGCGGTCAATAAATTAAATCCCAAACCTAGATTAATAGGGTAAATTAAAAAAATAACTCGAACTAAGAATAAGATGGCCTATATATAAAACCTACGTCCAATTTTCAATGCAAATTATCGTCAAATTTTTGAAGAAACGACAAATATTTTTTGTTTTTATTAATGTTCTGATAAATTAAATAAATTAAATTTCCCCTATTAAAAATGTACTCATTAATTATTAATAAAAAGCTAAAATAAGCTTAAAAAAATATTAAAATATTAATTTATATTAAAAATATTATTAAAAATATTGAAATATTAAAATATTAATTAATTAATTTCTCTCATTTCAATGGTGCCCATAGAACGAAAAATGTCCATATATATATATATATATATATATATATATATATATCAGCGTTCACGACAAAATTAAAATTTATGAGTAAAACTTTCTTTGCAAAATAAATTAAAATTTCAAAGACAAATAAAATAGACAGAGAGAAAGACTCAAAATATGGGATATAATGATTTGGACAAAAATAGGACGTACATTCCATTTACCATTTAAGTTATATATATATATATATATATATTATATATATATATATATATATATATATATACAGGGTGTCCCATAAGTCCGGTCTCATAGAAAAATTTATTTTAAATTAAATTAGAACTGAAACAAATGTTTAAATTGATGTCTTGTTTTTGGAAAAAAATTTTGTTGAAAAAGGAAAAGGCGGTGGTCTTTTCCTCAGGAATGTAACTCACTTCCATATTAGCTTTTGCTTGTTATTCTACCTGCAACAAAAAAAAGGTCCCAAAACAAGACATCAATTTGAACATTTGTTTTAGTTTTAATGTATTACTGTAGTAAATTTAATTTAAAATAAATTTTCCTGTGAGACCGGACTTATGGGGGCACCCTGTATATCACAGTTATTGATTTCTCCTTACGAATTTAGAAATATTCGTGTATCCAAATATATTCAAATATATCCACATAACAATGTCCAGAGTCGCACGTGCTTTTCAGACTGATCGACCAAATATTTTAAACTAAAATGTACCCTTAACTACCCATTATACCCAATATTTCATTGGAGTTAGTCTTAAGAAAAGCGAATTAAAAAAATAAAGAACTTGGGGATCACCTGAAGATCAGGGCCCCCAGCCTTCTTTAGTTAGCTTTATAAGGCTAACTAAGGAAAATATCATGACCTAACCTAACCAATCGTCAAGGGCGTACAGTTGACCTAATGATTGGTTAGGTTAGGTCGTGATATTTTCGTTAGTTAGCCTTATAAGGCTAACTAAAGAAGGCTGGGGGCCCTGATCTTCAGGTGATCCGATATTTTTGGGTCACTCTATCAGTAAAAATTATGATAATATTCAGTCTTCTGATTTCTGTTAAAAAGACCAAATACTTTTCATTAGCAAGTAAAAAAAAAAAAATGGTTTTCCAAACTTACTGGACACTATCTTAATGCTGAGAGATATTTTAAGCCGGTGGTTCCCAACCTAGGGGTAAATTACCCCAGTGGTGTAATAACAAATATTTTGTCGGGTAATGACACGCGATCCAGGAGTTGTAAAAAATAATATTGTTGGTAATGGATTAGACTGGAGTAATGAAGTATTGTGGGTAATGGAGCTGGATTAGAATCGGGTTTTGAGTACCCATACAAAAAAGGTTGGGAACCATTGCTCTAAGGCTCTAAGCGATCACCTACCATACAGTATTTAGTGGAAACATATATATATATATATATATATATATAAGCTTTATTTTTGTATTAATCACTCATTCATTAGTTGTATATATATATATATATATATACATTCAACTGCAAAGAACACGCAGTATAAATAACGTAAAGAACGACGCTTGTATAGGAGATATTCCGCGCAAGACGAGAAAGAGAAAACAACAAATGAAAAAATGAAGTACCACCTGGGAATCGAACCCGGGATCTTCCGATTGCCGGTCAGACGCGATAACCACTACACCATGGACTTCACTCTTCCAAATGCCGTAATTCCTCTACATACTCGCAGAAACCAATGCCCCAAGGGGGCACCTCCCGCATGCCGTAACATTATATACATTCAACTGCAAAGAACACGCAGTATAAATAACGTAAAGAACGACGCTTGTATAGGAGATATTCCGCGCAAGACGAGAAAGAGAAAACAACAAATGAAAAAATGAAGTACCACCTGGGAATCGAACCCGGGATCTTCCGATTGCCGGTCAGACGCGATAACCACTACACCATGGACTTCACTCTGTTGTTTTCTCTTTCTCGTCTTGCGCGGAATATCTCCTATACAAGCGTCGTTCTTTACGTTATTTATACTGCGTGTTCTTTGCAGTTGAATGTATATAATGTTACGGCATGCGGGAGGTGCCCCCTTGGGGCATTGGTTTCTGCGAGTATGTAGAGGAATTACGGCATTTGGAAGAGTGAAGTCCATGGTGTAGTGGTTATCGCGTCTGACCGGCAATCGGAAGATCCCGGGTTCGATTCCCAGGTGGTACTTCATTTTTTCATTTGTTGTTTTCTCTTTCTCGTCTTGCGCGGAATATCTCCTATACAAGCGTCGTTCTTTACGATATATATATATATATATATATATGTGCTGTATATACCATGCGTATGCTGTATGTACTATATACAGTATGTTACAGTCAAAGTGTGTAACCAGCCATTTCGCGTAATGGCTGAAACTTTTAATCATTTCGCGGAATGGCTGTTTCACTTGGTCATTTTGCGAAATGACTAAAATCTTCGCGTAATGGCTGAAATTCCACCTTGGTCATTTCGTGAAATGGCTAAAATGACTTTTGTCATGAATTCATAGAAATAACAGACATCACAATAAAAGTGGAAACCTTTATTTAACTAACTAAATCTGCTAAAGCATACATACATCCACATGTCTGTTCAAATAAGTGAGAAACACTCTTCAAATACACATCTGAACACATTTGAACATTTGAACACATTTGAATTTGAATTTTCAATATAGAGTTTTTCAAATACTAACCGGGCCTTCAATGTTATTCCTATGTCCGCCATTGAAGGCCCGGTTAGGTCAACTGTATGCCCTTGACAATTGGTTAGGTTAAGTCGTATTATTTTTGTTAAAACTAACGAAAATAACACAACTTTACCTAATCAATTGTCAAGGGCATACAGTTGACCTAACCGGGCATACAGTTGACCTAACCGGGCAAATGATCTTGTACAAAATGACCAAGGTGGAATTTCAGCCATTTCGCGTAATGGCTTAAGATTTTAGTCATTTCGCGAAATGACCAAGTGAAACAGCCATTTCACGAAATGACTAAAAGTTTCAGCCATTACGCGAAATGGCTGGTTACACACTTTGACTGTAACATATATAAATTATGTAAAATATTATATATACACTATATGTTTTATTTTACATAGAAAGTTATTAATTTTTTAACTATGATTGGTCATGGAGTATGTTTCAACAGAGTGACCACAAAGTCCCTTTGTAGTGAAATTACAGCATATCTATATGTTGCCCTTGTTTTTCATGCAAATGGACTTTGTGGACACCCTGTAACAGCAATGGTATCTCTGTATTTATGTAAGTGTGGTAGAATCTAGCTTTTTTTCAGTTTTTCCGCTCTTAGAATTTATTAGAGAAAGAAAATAACATAAATGAATGAAAGGACTCAGTTTGTGATTTTTGCCGATACCTGATAAATATTTAACTGGGTCAGAACCGTTATGTACAGGGTGTATATAAAGTAACGCGAGTGAAGAGAGAGAAATCCGATTTGAACTGGTTTAGTGTAGTTTTAACTCGTTTTTTAATTTATAAAAACTTTTTCAATACCGCTTATAAACCTTACTATGGAATATAGAGTTATTTATAAAGTATTATAATAAATATTACTCGTCCACGTTCACTCGCGTTACGCATTACGCACCCGGTATAAGACCAGTAATTTCTCGGAAGACACCTTCGGTTCACTCCGTCAGCTATCAGAGAACGATCACTCTTCCAACAACAACCCAGACCAACGTCACTTAACTTCGCTGATCGAAGGGAACTGTGTTGGGACCAGGACACAAGGTAGCCTAAGTCCCAACATGGCGTCGTAAAACTGAGGACGTATTAATAATAATTAATGTGTGAAAAAAACTGTCTGTGTAGGTTTCGTGTTAATTTCCACAAACAAACGCTTTTTCAAATATTTTTTTAAAGTATTTCTTCGCTCAGGACAAACTTTTGAAGTATTTTCTATAGCCAGTTGTACGATACTTTCCACTCGGTGAAAGATATACCAAGAGTAGACCAAAGTAAGTAATATATTACAGCATATTACAGTTTACAATTTCTGTTCACGTATGAATAATGGAATCCATTAAAACCAAACTATGGACATATACAGAAACCAATCACAAAGTCATTTCTGTCGATTCAGAGGAGTTAAGGGAAGTTATGTCTGTCCAAGAAGTGTACGGGCGACCGTCCTATAGTGGTTCATATGGTGTAGCAATTCGTGATTCCGATTTCACATTAGGTCCCTTCTGTTATATGACTCTGGCTGTTATGAGGGAAGCTGGGGCATCATTTGTGTAGATTAGCAAACACATCACCTGTGGTCACTGCAGTACATTCCAGGCCACATCTAAAGGACTCTTGAATTCTAGAATGTCCTCTTTAAAGGTGGTAAAAATACAAAGAGTACATTTTTAGAGATTAACGAAAACCTCTCAGTACCTCAGTACCTCTCAATGGGTCCACAGAGTATAATTTTCACATGTTTTATATTTAGAGTTCGTTTAGTCCTTTTTTCCGCTCAGATCTAAGGTACACGCAATGGGCAGTTTTTCAGGGTTCTCAATGGGTCCACAGAGTATACTTTTCACATGTTTTATATTTAGAGTTCGTTTGGTCCTTTTTTCCGCTCAGATCTAAGGTACACGCAATGGGCAGTTGTTGAGTGTTCTGATTTAATTCTTGTATCATAATTAACTGAATACAAACTGAATACAAACTACTACTACTACTACTACTACTACTACTAAAATAATAATAAGGTTGGGGGGTTGTTTAACCTCTTTCGTAACGGCAAAGGATATATGACGAAGTGGCCCTACAGCTTAACGTGGGATCCGAACAATCTAAGGGTCGGTACATTATTTGAAAGCAGAGGACAGTTACTCGTACAACTGCTGAATTGACCGAACGTCGCTTAACCTCGCTGATCTAACGGGAAGTGGTGTTGCATTAATCACTTTCACATGGTTTGCAAATGCAAATCTACGTTGCAGTGAATGTTCAGCTAACAGCCCACAAAATTTGCACCACTGAGGCAATAGAGGGCAGTATTTTTCTCATTGGGACTATCGTACAGTTTCCAGAATGCCCGTTGTACACATATGTAAACACTTTGGAATAGTATAGGGTGAGCGAGAAGTCCCTGTGCACCTGTCCACTTCCAACACAGTGCAGGTACAGGTTCACTACACTTCTTGCAGGTGCACAGGAACTTTTCGCTTAACCTGTACTTGAAAATATTAAAAAAATAACAAAAATCTAACCAAAATTGCGTGAAGAAGTTTAAATCACTCGATTTATGTTAATTTCGGGCAAGTTTATTTCGGGCAATAAAAGGTTAAAAAAACAAAAAAACAAAAAAAACAAATCAGATACGAAATAAATTAATTTTAAACCCAAGCGAAAAATTAAAACTGTCAGTCACATGATCGATGTAAAAAAAAATACTAACTCTGTATATACAAATTAAATCATATATATATATATATATATTATATAATATATATATATATATATATATATATGACGAGGTGTACTTCTGAATACACGAAAGGCCTTGGAATCATTTTTCTTTTTCCTTGTGGGTTTACATCATTCATTCATTTTACTTCAAAAAAATTCTTAAAACAAATTAAATTTTGAAGATAGAAGAGCCAAGACTTTCTTTCAAACTTATTTCTAGTTGTGTTTTCATATACAATTTTGCATTTTTACACACACACACACACACACACACACAGGGCTGTGTTGGGCTGCTGATCAGTGGGTCGTTGGATCGCATTCTGGCTGGGACTTTGTGATTTCTGACTTTCTTGACAGGTCGTGGTTTGGATTCCACGTTAAACTGTAGGTCCAAGGTGGGGTGAACAGCTTAAATTTCGTCAGAATGAACAATTCGTTGGAAGCAAACATATATATATATATATGGGATGAATTTCGCAATTAAACACGTACTTCTAAATCATTTGTCAGAATTCAATATTGTGAAATGTGAGTCGCCTTAAATACTTCATAAAGGTTTATGTGCAAATTCACAAAGAGAAGTTAACTATTAACGTTCATAATTTAAAAGGATTGCAAAATATAGGGGAGACAATAATATATATATATATTATATATATATATATATATATATATATATATATATATATACACCTTACCTTATAACCTTACAAAGGTTTCGCGCGATTATTCCTCATTTCGCGAAGGTCAAGCTTGTCTCCCCTCCTCTCGAGTTGGCCTGGTGAAATAGTGAGTTGGTTTCTTGTGCTCTCCACCTCACATAGCCAGGTACGCCCGGCTCATCGGGGATTGTTCTGAGCCAGGCGTCTAGTCTTCTTTTGAAGATATCCACTGCAACTCTCTTCGTGTTTCTTAGGTCTTTGGGCAACTGATTAAACAGTTTTGGTCCTCTCACTACAAAACTATTTTCTTTCAGGGTTAAGGATGTTCCCTGTCTCGCCTTCAATTTGGGAATACGACACAGTCTACCGTTTCTACCTTCCACCGTTGTTTGGGGAGTTATAGGGTTCAGAGTAAGATTAGGGACTAGTTTCTCCATTATTTTCCAAGTGTAAATAATGATGTATCTCTCTCTTCTCCTTTCCAGTGAATATAGGTCTAGTTCGCGTAACCTTTCCCAGTAATTTAGTTCTTTGCACCCGTTGATCTTGGCTGTGAAGCTTCTCTGGATCCCTTCCAGCTGTCTAATGTCTTCTTTTTTATATGGGGATGTTAGGACCGAGCAGTATTCTAATTTGGGTATGATCAGGGTTTTCAGTAGAGGAATCATTACATTCCTATCCCTTCGTTTAAAGGTTCTCAATATCTGTCCCGTTATTCTCTTTGCTCTGTTTACTGCTATCTTATCTTGTGTTTCAAATTTCGCATCATCTGTCATTACAACCCCTAAATCTTTTGCTCTGGAATTTCTCTGAATTTCCTGTCCATTTGGGGTATAATATTCCATGGATTTTAGTCCTTCTCTTTTTCCGTACCGTAACAGCTGAAATTTCTCGATGTTAAACTTCATATTGTTGTCTCCCGTCCACTTGTAGATTCTGTTTATGTCGG
This sequence comes from Bathynomus jamesi, assembly GCA_023014485.1. Lineage (NCBI taxonomy): Eukaryota > Metazoa > Arthropoda > Malacostraca > Isopoda > Cirolanidae > Bathynomus > Bathynomus jamesi. Next base: position 1,255,243 of record JAJOZX010000059.1, read on the forward strand.
TTTGTAGAGATCCTATATCTTCTGGGTTTCTTATTTTTCTACTGATCTTTGTGTCATCCGCAAAGGATGTTACTGCACTGTCTCTGGTAACGTCCTCATCTATGTCAGTTAGCTTGATTATGAAGAGTAGTGGAGCTAATACTGTTCCTTGTGGTACTGAGCTGAGGACCTCTGATTCTGATGAAGATATTCCTTATACTATAACGAGTTGCCGCCGCTCACTAAGGAAATTATATATCTATTTCCCTACTTTGCCTGTTATTCCCATATATTTCAGTTTATGTATTATGATTCCATGGTCACACTTGTCGAACGCTTTAGCAAAGTCTGTTTCTTTCAAATATTTCAGTGAGATGAGATTTACGCGACACTGGCCTATAGTTTTTGGCCTCAGAGCGATCTCCTCCTTTATATATTGGGACAATGTTTGTGCTTTTCAGGATGCCCGGTATTTCTCCCGTGTCTAGTGATCGTCTCCATATCCAGTATAGGGGCTCAGCGATTGCATTCTTGCAGTTTTTGATCAGTGTGACATTCCATTTATCCGGTCCTGCCGCTGAGTGTGTTTTTAGTTTCCCTATGGCTTATGCAATATCATCCGTCGTAAAGTCGAAATCCGTTATACTTTCCCCGTGTGGTTCTTCTTTAAAGAACGAGTTTCTATCGCATATCAATTTGTCAGTTTTTGGGATACTGAAAGATGATTCGTACTGAGCTCTTAATATTTCAGATACTTCTGTTAGATCATCAGATAAAGCACTGTTCTCATCTTTTAAAGGTCCGATAGTCGCATGGTTTTTCGATTTTCTTGTTGCGATATATATATATATATATATATATATATATATATATATATATATATATATATATATATATATTCGACACACTAAGTCGACAAATGAAACTTCGCTCGGGTACACCTGGACAACACCCGTACCACCTGGACGGATGATACAAAGTACCTTTTTCCAAGTTTCGTCTGCCGACTTTGTGTTTCTTTGACAGCAGTGGCTTCCGCTGTGCAACCCCCCCTCCCCTCCCGCCTCTTCACAACTGAGCGGACTAAGGTTCCTGGGTGCGATTTTTCATACGTAAACTACTTTTGAATGGCAAGATAGTGTTGCCAGATATGCAAAAGGTTTGTTATATATAGGTACAAGACATATTCTCCAGCAACAGCCATACAAATCGATTGGAATGGATGGTTTCACCTACTTTTTCGCACAACTATATATATATATATATTATATATATATATATATATATATATATATATATATATATATATATATATACACACACCTTGGTTATCCTTGGTTTTGCTTCCTCCCGAATTGTTCATTCTGACGAACCAGCAACCCCACCAGCAGCCCAGCGTCCTAACCAGTAGGCTACCCAGGATACCCATTTATCTACCAACCAAATTTTTTTATTGTGTGAAACGATGAACAGTTGGGTTTTGCGCGCCGCCTGCCGTCACTGAGTCTCGATCCCGGGCCGATGGATTCGAGTCACCGACGCTAACCACTACACCACCGAGGCGCATATATATATATATATATATACATATATATATATACACACACACACACACTGTATATACAGGGTGAGTCAAAAGTCCGGAAACATAGGAAATAAATGGAAATTGTTATTACAATAATTTCCAGGGTGTTGGCTTGGTCGTCGTGGTCCAGTGGAGTGGCCTCCCCGGTTCCCCGACCTGACACTGCTGGACTTTTACTTCTGGGGACACCTCATAGCCATTGTGTATGATTTGAAGGTCCGGGACACAGCCCACTTAAAGCAGCGCATTACAGAATCCTGTGCTGCAATTCAGCCTGATGTCCTGGAAAAAGTCCAGATCGAGTGGGGAAACAAAGTCCAGAAATGTCTGGAAGTGAAAGGAGAACATATCGAACACATTTTATAACATTACTTGTAATACATGTCGTTTTGCAATAAAAGTTTCCTATCCTTCCTATTTTTCCGGACTTTTGACTCACCCTGTATAATATTTTTTTGCACAACTATATATATATATATATATATATATATGTGTGTGTGTATATATATATATATATAATAGCAATTTCTCGACACAAAATTCTCGTCAGATGTAAGAGAAATTGAGCAAGATTTTTGGAGATAATAATGCGGATTTTCGCTCTTTTATCACGTCTTGTTTTCACTTGTTTTCACTTCATTTTACTTGTTTTCACTTATTTTTTTGACTTGTTTTTACTTCGTTTCACTTGGTT
>JAJOZX010000059.1:1260000-1392500 GCA_023014485.1 Bathynomus jamesi
AAAGAATTGAAGAACGACTTCCGAAGGGATTGAATGAAGTACAGTTTGTGTGTGTGTGTGTGTGCGTCCGTCAATCATTTCGAGATGCAATTAATGAAGTTAAGACTTTTGGATCGAATAATAAAGTAAAAAAATGTTGAGCCTCTCTCAACCGGCGTCGTCGAATTAAAGATATTGGAAAGATTAAATCGTCCGCAATTTGCTTACCTTTCAGCCACCTATCTCCGAGGTTTCCTTCCGCCATTCATTTCGAACAGAAAATTAAAAAGGATTACGCAAAAAAAAAAAGGTTTTGGGGGAAATTCTTGTAATTTAGAATGATGGATTTTTTTTATTTATTTATTTATTTTTTTTTTTGGCGATGAGAGGGGTTTTAGGGAGTTAGGGTTTAGGGGGGTTATTTATTTTAGTTTAGTTCACTTCCCAGTTAAAAAAAAATATAATACTTAATTTTAGTCGTGTTTTATTTCAGTTTATTTAGCTGAAATAATAATATATATATATATATATATATATATATATATATATATATATATATATATTGTGGACAGTCCGGCTTCTAATATAATTACGAGTTTAGTACGGTTATAAGCTGAAATGGAAAGTGTTCCGGACCCATTACAACCTCTGTATACAGAAGACATTCCCCTTATACGGAGCTTACTTTATAACACAAATAAAACGAAAAAAGAAAAAAAAAGAACAAAAATTATCACGTATACAGTTAATTAATAAAGAAAAAATATTAAGTTCGTATCCATGGAAACACAATGTAAATGAAATTGTAAACAAGACAAAACGAGCAAGCAAACAAGCAAATTCATGCACATTTGTGATGCTCGGAACATCACTGAAGAAACTTTTGTGGCTTCCTGCGAGAGTTTTGTTATAATTAGCCAATACTTGTTGCCCATAAATTTCCTTTTTAGCTTCACTGCATATACCGATTTTTTCTTCTTCTCTTTTTAATCAGTGTGATCACACTGTTGCAATAAGATGACTTGCATATTTGATTTCTTGTAGTCATTTTAAGTGTTTCGAGAGAGAGAGAGAGAGAGAGGAGAGAGAGAGAGAGAGAGAGAGCCGTGGCCAAAGGTGATGATATATTTACACACATCATATAAGTATAAGGATTTTAATCAATACATTGACACAGAGCAAAGCTATAAATGAAAAGCAAACATCGTACAATGTTTAATAGACCTTCCTTTGGTTTTAATTAGTGCTAGCACCCTGCGAGGCATACTGTCCCCAAGTTATTTACGAGTAGTATTACCAATTTCTCTCAATTTCGCCAACAATTATGTTGTTAGTTCTGTTTTTAATGGACAATTATGTTGCCTGACACATCTGCCCAAAATTGCCCGCAACGCTGTATCACTTTGGTTTGAGTTTCAAGATTCAAAGTAAACCGGTTTCCTTTGACTTGGTCGGTCGGTATGTGATTTGTGGCAGCTAGAGTTATTTTTCTGAAATATTGCTTCAAATTTTATAGCATCAATAGGGACTTTGAATAGGGAATAGGGACTTAGAATAGACACTTAGAATACAATAGGGGCTTAGAACTAGTTTTAGGGTCTAGGTTTTAGGATGCATTTGACTATCAGACGAAAATCGTTTGGCATTTCCTGCCTCTGAGATAGGCTTCTATAATGATTCCATCAGCTTTGATGAAAAGTTCTGGCAACCCTCGTTCCATCAGCTTTGATGAAAAGTTCTGGCAACCCTCGTTCGCATGAAGGAAAACAAAATAATCAGAATATAGGAATGTATTGTACAATAATAAAAAATATATTACACGCGACCTTAAATGTTTCTTCTACTGTTGAGGCTTTCCACCCATCTCGAAATTGCTTTCATTACCTCAAAGCTTCTTTGCGAGTCCCCGAGAAATCGATTTTGTTTTTTTACCAACCATAACCCCTCTTTCGCGATATGGTCTCAGACAGAGAAGACTTCCTTGCTTTACATTCATTCAACCCAGCTTCTGCGTGCCTTCAACACTTTCACCCGAGAGAACATTTCTAGGTGCCTCCTGTAGTTTATGTCACCGTTCTTTAGATGCTTTTTTTTTTGGTGGAGAGGTGAAGGGAAATGGAGGAGGGGGGGGGATCTTTTAGAAATAGAGTTTTAAATGACTGTTGTCAAGATGGCTGTCACCCTTTTTCCGACCACTGCAATTTTTGTTAGCGCGCAATTTGCTTTCTTACCATGATTCAATGAAACCTCGGACAATCCAAAGAAAGATGTATCTAAAGCTCATTTTCCTTCGATCATTTCCCCTGGCTTTGACTTTGTCATTTTCCTATGATGCGACCATATAAATTTATCTGCAACGGCGTGACATATATACATACATCATTCACCGGCGTTTCACTAAATAGGACAAAATTATACAAAAATCACCGTTACCCGTAAATGTTACGACTGCTCTTCATTTACCATTTTCAGTAACAGTCTCAAAAACCCTTTTCCGTTGTTATTATTACTGTTGTTGTTGTTGTTTAAAAGGAAATTCAAGTTGTGAATCTATTGATTTTTACCATTTTTTGCTTGTTTTATACACATGCAGAGGGTATCTAATACCCATATATATATATATATATATAAAATAATGAACAAAATAAATGATGCAAACCTACACGGAATATATATATATATATATATATCGGTTCCAGAGAGTTGGAACCATATAAGAAATGTTTCAAAGGGCCATCAAAAAGAAGAATAAAAGAGGAAACGCTCTCCGTTCTCATCGTTGATATTAAAATATTTGAATTTTTATAAATCGTCGACCATGAATCAAGCGGACAATTTGGGGGTGAGAAATGGATGCTGAGCGGAGAACAGGATGCGCCCATATTTATGCCTTGCAACGTTCAAATTTATGCCTTGTTCTCAATGAAACGTCGGACGCGTGACAAGTAGGCGTTGTGAAACGTTTAATATTAAATGGTATAAGCCGTTAAGGTACGTAACAATAAACGGATGTGAACGGAGAAGGTTTGAATGGTGTTAAATGGAAGGCAAGTTCGCTTTTCATACGTACGCGAAGCTCAAACGAGAATGTCCACCTTCTCCACAAATTGCAGTTTTTAGGGTAAAACACGCAAAAGATTATGAAATATAACATATGTCTCGCACACGCACACACACACACAGACATACACATATAATGTATATATATATATTATATATATATATATATATATATATATATATATATATATACACAAATGTGTGTGTGTGTGTGTGTGTGTGTGCGTGTGTGTGTTATAATTTTATAAGAGCTGTAACTACGCCAAAAAATCTCGGTGAAAACTTTACAAAGAAATGTTATTGTTTATTAGTAAATTGAAAGCAAAGTTTTCTGAATGTAACTCTAAAAGTCTGATAAATAATCATTTCGTAAAATAATTTGTGTATAAATAATTTCCGCTGTGATTCGGAGGTCTTGAACCATATTCTGGACAGTCTTGTCTTGAAACATCTGAACCCCCGTCCACCAACACTCGTGAGATAGCTTCCTTCAGCGAGGATATCGATGAAGATATTCCAAACTCTCATTCGAGTGTCATCTACAATTAATATAGTTACTTTTTAATATTTCGCTTTAATTTTTTTTGGCGTATAATCGTACAAAAAAAAGTTAGAATTGACCCTCTTTTTTTTCTCATTGTTAGATTGGATTTTAAACCCTTGTAAATGTTTCCTTTATTCTGCTTTCGACAATTTGGCATATCGTATCAATACATAAGTGCGTGAATATCGGGCAGGAGAAGAAATGGTTAACAGAGTTCAAGATATCAGTTGGTTCTGTATTTGGTAGTTGGTAGTGGTAGTTGGTAGTTGGTAGTTGGTTCTTAAAGAGAAAATATTCGTTTCTCTACTCAAGATAAATCATTTTAAAATTTTAAAAACAAATTTTATGTTATGCTTTAAATATTGTAAGAATTCGTTGAGTCATGTTGCCATTAAGTAAAATTTGTACATTTTGATTTGTTACAATTGAAACAAAACTTGTTAATAAAATTATTCCAGTTAAAAAACAGTTCATAATATAGTATTCCAGGTCTTTTTTGTCATTGTGCAACTTTGATGGAGTATATTATCAGCTTTAGATATCAGCTTTAGATAATAAAATTGATAACACATGTGTTAGGAAACAGAAGGAAACAGAAGGTAACAGGAGGAAACAGAAGGTCCATCGCACTTTAGGAACAGTACATTTGAAAGTATAATCTAAAGTTAACAGTTTGGACAAACTGTATTCTCTGTGTGAGGTACGACTATAGAAATAGCGAATCTGTCCACTTTACTTCATACCTAAAGAATTTTCAGAATAAATCCTTATAGTAGATAAGATATGGAAAGCTTTAGAATAATCCAGTTGATGACAACAGCAGTGTGACTGCCGTATCACTGCCGTATGACTGCAGTATGACTATGATAGTTTCACTGACCAAAGGGGCTGTCAGTGACTTCGGTGTTGCGACGCCATTGAAATTAAACTAATTTTTATTTATTGGCAAAGAAATTTATCACATTTAAAATGTCACTTTATCTTACAAATCCAAACAGATATTTTGCAATATCTATTCATGGAAGAGATATTACAGTTTCCTCAGCAATTGGGGTTAAGATGGATAATAGCGATCTGCAATTTAAGGAGATAAGCCTTCTCGCCCTTTTCGAATAAGACAATAAAGCTCGTTACTTTCAGGTCCACTGGAAATACGCCTTCCCCAACACACTGATTAAAGAGAAACTAAAGTACTTTAGAAAGTAGGAGATAATTCACTGATTAAAGAGAAAGCAAAGTACTTTACAAAGAGGGTAGAATTCACTCCAGAATTCTACTCAAGAAAGGGGAAGAAATTCATTCTAATTTTTTGTCTTTAATGATTTGTGGTTTACAGTATTAATCTTAGTAGAGAAAATAAAGCTAAAATAAAGATTCACTCCGATGAAATTAGATAATTTCTGTTACTGAAAAGAAATGAAATCTGAAACTCTAAAAATTCTGAAAGTTCATTGAGGATATTAGCTACTTATTCCAATATTACCCACAATCAAACGACCATTAAAAAAGAGAAAAAATTCTGAATTCTAATTCTAAATGGTTTTTCTAGGTACCAAAACGTTATGGAATACCTTCCAGTGAAATTTTCGCCATTCTTTTCGTATGAAATATGATTAATTTCCAAAACTAATTATTAATTATTTTTACTAAATGCAAACAATAAATTTAGACTGCTTTTATCTTTTAAAAGAACGAACTTTATTTCGTCTTTATATTTTTAAAAACAACGATACATTTTTATTAGTTTAAGGACTACTAAATATTTTTACTTTCAGTTTGAAGTTTTTATATAGGTAAAATGAGGCTTAATACATTTTTCAAGGTTACGATAAAAATTGTTGAAGTTTCCCCTCAAGGGATTCAGAGCATGTACGAAGAAAACGATTTTTTGTCTTAATTCATTACCGAAGTTTGGAACACTTTCGTAGATAATTAACACAAGTAAAATTATTATTAATTTTCCTGTCAAGGAAGATTACACCAAATTGGAAAATGTTCAGTTACGAAATGAATTAAACTGTAAAAATTTTTAGATAAGTTGCGCGCGGATGAATTATGTTGAGGCGATGGTCTTCGAACGCCATTTTGCTGATCAAAATGATATAGTCAAAGAATTCTTTTTCGCGTATTGTTTTCAAACTTCAATAACAAAGTTAGCTCCTGAGGAAAAAAGACCCCCTCTTATAAAGGCCCAGCTCCTTCTCAAGTTTAAATGTTCTTTTTCAAAAACGACCAGATTTTAACAGCAGAGAGAAATCGTGGAGTGGACTGGGAATTCTGGGCAGCATCAGTAACAACAACAGCAACAACAACAACAACAACTATAATAATAATAATAATAATAATAATAATAATAAATACTTTTAAAAATTTTAATGTGATGAACATATGTTCAGAAGCTAAAATCTTTTTCCTGAAAGCATTTCAAAGTTTATAAAATGCATAGAACACACACACACACACATATATATATATATATATATATATATATATATATATACACATATATATAATATATAATAATAATATATATATATATATATTATATATATATATATATATATAATATATATATATATATGTCTGAATTATTTTTAACTTTAGAGATTTCTATCTAAATATGTCTATTTAATATTTTCCAATTATGATCTCTGTATCTGATTTCAAGGAAATTCTGGACCTCTGTTAGTTCTATATATTTTCTAGAAGAGGTTCTTTGTACCAAGAGTACATGGTAATTAAACAAAGATTGTGGCACTAAAATGACCTTAAAAAACATGAGTGCCACATTATATTTCCCAACAAACACCAAACACAAACTGTATAAATGAGTTAAATTTTTGGTTTTTGACGAAGACTTAAATTCATCAGCTTTGAATTACTGCTTAATACTAAAGGGTGATCTCCAAAAAGGTGTTCCCCCCAAAATTTATTGTAGAGTACATTATTTTTTTGGAACACCTTTTTTTTGGAATACCCTGTAAAAATAATGTTTGGGGTTGTTTAACCCGCTTCCTAATGACAAAGGCCGTGCGATGAAGAGGACCTACCGCTTAATGAACGCAGAGGACGGTCCCCATCCAACTAGTGAACAGACTGAACGTCGCTCAACCTCGTTGATCTAACGGGAAGCGATGTTGCATCGTGGCCACGACGTAGCCCAACTACTTCTTACAAATCAGTTACGATTTACGGACGGTAACATCATCAGTAATAGAACTATTATGTCAGTTGCAAGGTGACTCGGACACTATGAATGGATTACCTTGTAATTGGCATAATAAAATGGTGACCCTGGAGTGACTGTTGATAGAGAGGTAAATTAAATTATAGTTTCCTTATCCTTGCACTCTAGAACTATAAAAAAGGGGATCCCGACAAAATCCCCCTAGGACAAAAGCCCCTGGACAAAAGCCCCTCAGTTAAAGTGCAAAGTAGGACAAAAGCCCCTCAGTTAAAGTGCAAAGTAGGACAAAAGCCCCTCAGTTAAAGTGCAAAACAGGACAAAAAAAAACCTCAGTTAAAGTGCAAAGTAGGACAAAAGCCTCCATTTTTTATATCATTGTTCGTGTGCTATGAAGTAATCCTAAACAAATATTATAATCTTTGTCTATGTTGATTCACTCTAGTTGATCACTGTTTTGTCTACCTGAATGGTTAGGTTAGGTTAGGTTAGGTTAGGTTAGGAACGTGCCACAAAGGAGCATCAACAGCGTTTGAACAACCTATGTCTGGACTATGTGAATGAGAGGAAGACCTTGGAGGAATTTCTGAATGGTGTAGGTCAGAGCATTAGGTGGAAGTAAAATGAACTTTAAATGAACCTCAACACTTAATGAACTTTTTAATATTGTGCTTTATTTGTTTGATTTTCCCTAGATATGGTATGATGTTCCTTTTATAATGTTCATTTTTATGGTTGTGTAAATAATTTTATGCTCCTGTAAAATAGTGAGCTATAAATTTATAATGCAAGTGTTAATGTGTGCTACCTACTGTATAATACTTATAATGCCTTCTTTATTGCAGTCTTATGATATAATAAATGTAATATTTTACATGTCAGAGAAGTGTTCATAAACTGTAAATAATAAAGAATAAAAATAATGAAAAAATTCTTCTTATTATTTTTCCTAGGGGGCTTTTGTCCTAGGGGGCTTTTGTCCTAGGGGGCTTTTGTCCTACATACATAAAAAGGTGACCTTGGAGTGACCATTTTATAGTTTAATAAAATAAGGAGTAAGAATTTCTTTTTTTTTATTGAATTTACTTGGCATAAATTATAACAATTCTTGCAATAACGATACGAACTAGTGATAATAATGATAAAATGCAAGATAACAATTACAGAGAATTAGGTTGAACAAAACATGCGAAATATATAAGATATATACGGTACGAAATTGCAGGCAAAATGAATGAAAAGTAAGGACGCGGTTAGAGATGTACTGACGAAGGACTAATTCGCGAAGATGAAACAGAATAAATTTGAGGTGTTCTTAGTGCAGGGGCTCGGCGAAGAGTGATTGCCGAAACATGTTTTTTCTGGACTCTGTGTTTGTTGTTCTTCTGACGTCCTTTGGGAGAAAGCTTTTATCAAAGAAGTGGTTAATGACTCCGGTGAGTACTTCTCTGATCCGAAGCTTCCATCTCTGGTCCTTTTCAGACAACCAACGGTGATCGCTATCATTTGGCGGTGACGTGCAAAACTCTCTCGATATCTTCTTGTTTGTCGACGTCAGTTTTTGCTAAGCTAGAAACTCCAGTAACCATACTTAGACCTTCGAAAGACCTTTCCGCTATGGAACTTTGGATCCTAGCATTTGGAGGTCAAAAGTCGGGCCAAATCATTCCTAAACATCGGTCGCATCGCTGTTTTCCCTCCCCAATTCTAAAACTGACACTGGGACACTCCATACCCTAAGTATGAATTTAATCTCGAGTAATATATAATATATATATATATATATATATATATATATATATTATATATAAGGACAAGGAGTTACAAGGACAAGAGAAAGCCTCAAAGACCTTTCGGTCCACTCGGGGCGGGGTGGGGGAATTTCCTGTTTTTAAACTAGTTTATTTTTTTAATTCATTGTTCAGTGTTTATGAGACAAGTGATCAAAATAGGAGTTGCTCGATGACTGATCATGCTATGTGGGGCACAATGCAACCAGAGACGGCTCTCTAAAGTGGGGGTAGGACTCAGTGGCGGACCTACATTTTTGGGACCCTGAAGCTTGAACTGTTATGGGGGCCCCTTCGCAACCAGCAACAATTACAGGGGCATTTTGAGGCCATATGAAATGGGTATTAGAGCATATTCTAAGGTCAATATTAAGTACTTCAACCCATTAGCTTATGATTCTATCACTAAAATAGCCTTATTTTAATAACAAACACTTAAAAAAACTCCATCGATTTTGTTGAAAAATTCACTCATTAAAAAAAAAGTTGCTTCAGGCCCCTCCTGGATTAGGGGCCCTGAAGCTTAAGCTTCATTAGTTTCATAGTAGATCCGCCACTGGTAGGACTAAGTGTAGGAGTAAATATTTAGAGAAACTTCTGCGGAGTTACGTTATAATACTATTTTCAAAATACTTATCTAAGCTATTCTTAAATTATGTTATATTGTATTTGGGGACAGTCTTAAACCCTTAACGTATTCAGAACTTTGTTCAACCTATTTTTTTTAAACATATTTACACTTTGGCTGGAAACAACTTCCTAGAGAAGTTGGTTCCAGATATTAACAGAGAGAAGACGGTACCGTAGATGGTGTACCAAATGATTTTAGTTCAAATTTAAAACCATTATTTCTTGTCGGATTAGTATTAAATATGAATAATTTCCTATAGTCTACCCTGTCTATTCCTTTGAGCATCTTGAAAACTTGAATAAGCTGACCGCTCAACCTCTTGGTCTCTGAGGTAAACAGATTTAAGCTCTCTAATTCTACGTTCGTAATTTTGAAGTCTTATTGAAGGGATCAATTTTGTGGCCTTTGCTCGTACCCTTTCTAAACTTTGTGTCCTTCTTAATACAGAAGGTTCACAAATGTAAATAAATACCTTCGGATTTTTCATAGGTTTTGATTTGATAATAAAAGTCAGTAAAACATAACAGACTTATTGAATCAATATATTTATCATAGAATCGTGTTGATTTCCCTTTTCCATTTATGTAAAGATGACACGTTTCGGCATTCCATTGATGAGCTTTGCCCTTTTTTCATGAAGACAATCATCGTGGTGTCTATTTACTTTCGTCAACCCTTTAATAATAATATATATAATATATATATATATATATATATATATATATATATACACCTTTCAGATGTTCCGTGCGATAACTCCTCATTTCATAGACGTCAGACTTGTTGCCCCTCCCCTTCTTCATAACCTTTGGTTTGCTTCCGCCCGAATTGTTCATTCTGAGGAAGGTTAAGTTTTACACTCCACCTTAGACCTACAGTTTGACGTTGAATCCGAACTACGCCCCACCAGCAGCCCAACGTCTTAATCACTATGCCAACCAGGGTACCCATTTATCTACCAACCACTTTCTTTATTGTGTGGAAGGATGAACAGCTGGGTTTTGCTGCGCGCCGGCTGCCGTCACCAGGTCTCGATCCCAGGGTTGATGGATTTGTAGTCAGCGACACTAACCAATACACCACCTAGGCGCATATATATAAAGTTTTAAAAAAACAGCTCCTTCCGTTAGAATATCAGAGAACTAAGAAGAAAAAAGTTGAAAAACGGTGCGTATTGTTCTTTTTAAATGTCGTTTTGGATATTAAAAGAAATTTGTTTGCAAATTTTTGGTTCTTTGCAAACTATATAGTTAATGGGATCTATTTCTCTTTGGCGTAATTGCTGCTGTATTTCAACCTCACTTCTTTTTGCACTCCGCTCATCATCATCATCATCATCCGTTTTCCACTTACTCGCCTTTCTTCCTAAGAGGATCTTCAACCCCCAGCCAGTAATGAATTTCGTAGAGGAGAGGACACATCTGAAAGGCGATGGAAATGCCCGTGTCGCCATGGTTACGGAGACTCTTCCAGTCAGAAACTCATTCTGAAGCGGAGAGCTCGGTGCGTTACTTATGTCATGACAACATTAAGTGTATGCAGATGCAGTAGGGAAGAAAGAGGGGTAGCTATTTGTGGATCTATGCGGAGACTTTCTCTACGCTTTCAACCTTCTCATAGCTGTTGAACGAGTTCCGGTATCGGAATCCCATTATATATTCTATGTATTCAATTAGCCGTTGCCTCCAGGGAAGCATCTACCCTAAAAGGGATTAAGGGATTTGGACTGAAGCGAAGGAAGCGGAAAAGGGACCTCGGAGAGCGAATAAAAGGGGAAAGAAGTGATCAATTGAAGGGAAGTAATCACAAAATTTTGAATATTTTACAACGAAATATTTTAACACCTCAAGTGCTAAAAGGCTTTCGACTGCATTCTAACAGCATCTATTGTGTATATATATATATATATATATACATTCACATTATTTATTTACTTAATTATTGAAATTAATTTATTGTTTATTTTTATATTTTTTAATACAAAAATCAACTTCTCTTTTGGTTTATTTGATATTTGGCAAAATGTTTTTCCTATTTTCCTGAAATATATTTCTCAGTGAATGGTTTTCAGTAGAGTTTCCTTCCTGTTGGGAAAAAAATATAAAAGATTATGTAATTATATATATATATATATAATATATATAATATATATATATATAGCAAACAACCACAGGAAAAGGAAACACAAAGTCCGAGCGCTTTCGTGATATATTCACTTATCAAGGAAGAACAGAAAATAGACGGAGATTACAAAGTATTTGAGTTAAATAGACAAGCAAAAATTCACAATGGCACCTCAAATTAAAGGCCTTAAAGCCCTCTAAAGATTTTTTTCTCCCCAAATTGATAAATAATCTGTAGCAGCTAAATCACTGAATAAAAAATATATACTGTATAGATGAATTAGACAAAAGAAAACCAATACAGAGAACAAAATTATTATAATGGTTATTAACATTTAATTAAACAGGCAATTAATAGGCAAGAATTTAATGAAAAACAAATAGTGACGTAGATAACAAATAGAAAACATAATCTGTAGGCTGATTAATTACTATACAGATGAAATTAGACAAAACACCCAGTACAGAAAAAAAAAAAAAAAAAAAAAAAAAAAAAAAAAAATAATAATTATTATAATGGTTATTAACCTAATATTTAATTGAAATAGGAAAAATTACAAGGCCCGAAATTAATGAAACAAGGGAAAGTTGCCATCGTCTTACAGAATTATTACAAAATTTCAACAAACAATCTGGAAAAAATAGTTATCCCAACAGCAACCACTTCAAATATCCAATAAACCACGCAACCAAGATTATACACGAAAGAAATATTACAATTAAACTAGACACATAAGAATGTTAACAGTTCTTACAATAATATTTATTTATTTAACCAGGCAAACCTTAAGAGGCAAAAATGCAATTAAGAAACAGTAGGCCCATCGCAACTTACTGACAATATACGAATCTAATTTGTACACCCAGGGCTAATATTAAAGACCAAATCCGCATTATTCTTGATCACACTTGATTCCAATATATTCTGCTAACAATAGATTTACTAAACCTTAATTTAGAAGCATTTTTCCAATCAATGGATGATTAGAATCTCTTACGTGATGAAAATGGCGTTAGATTCCTGACCACTTCTTATACTGTATTGTGCTGTTTAATACGTAACTCAGAGTCTTACCAGTTTGGCCAATGTAAAATTTATTACATATTGTGCAAGGGATTTTATATACACACCCATGTTCACTTAAAGGGGAGTTCTTAATCAATGAATTCTTAATGACATCCAAATTTTGAACGCAATATTTACGTTAAAAGTCCTCAGCAGGTTCGGAAGCTCGAGGAAATTTTCTCTGAATGGTAACACTAAAACATTTTTTGTGTTATAAGGAATCTTATCCTTTACTTCGTAGAAGGTTTTCTTTGCCATTTTAATTGTAATATTTCTTTCGTGTATAATCTTTGGCTGCTGGGTGGTTTATTGGATATTTGAAGTGGGTTGCTGTTGGGATAACTATTTTTTTCCAGATTGTTTGTTGAAATTTTGTAATAATTCTGTAAGACGATGGCAACTTTCCCTTTGTTTTCATTAATTTCGGGCCTTGTAATTTTTCCTATTTCAATTAAATATTAGTGTTAATAACCATTATATAATTTTTTTTTTCTGTACTGGTGTTTTGTCTAATTTCATCTGTATAGTAATTAATCAGCCTACAGATTATGTTTTCTATTTGTTATCTACGTTATCTATTTGTTTTTCATTAAATTCTTGCCTATTAATTGCCTGTTTTAATTAAATGTTAATACCATTATAATAATTTTTGTTCTCTGTATTGGTTTTCTTTTGTCTAATTTCATCTATACAGTATATATTTTTTATTCAGTGATTTAGCTGCCTACAGATTATGTTATCAATTTGGGGAGAAAAAAATCTTTAGAGGGCTTTAAGGCCTTTAATTTGAGGTGCCAATTGTGAATTTTTTGCTTGTCTATTTAACTCAAATACTTTGTAATCTCCGTCTATTTTCTGTTCTTCCTTGATAATGTGAATATATCACGAAAGCGCTCGGACTTTGTGTTTCCTTTTCCTTGTGGTTGTTTGCTTATTAATAAGGTCACGTGTTATTTTGTGATTCTAGTGCATATATATATATATATATACAGAGTGGTGCAAAAGTCATAAGTTTAAGCCTGCGAGCGCACATAATGAAACTCATACAGAAATTGCTGATATTTGACGTTTTACATAAATTTCTTAAAAATCATGTTGCAATTGTTGCAGGAACAGTAAAAATAATTTATATATTTTCATCGACCGTGATTTTTGGACTACTCTGTATACACAGAGGGTTGACAAAAGTAAATAATATTACGTTAATTGCTCTCAAGGACAAATGACAAAGCTCATCAAAGGAATGCCAGAACGTGTATCACCTTTACATAAATCGAAAGGGGAAAAAGCAACACGATTCTAATTATATTTATTCATTAAATCTCTTGTTATTTATTGACTTTTATCTTTTATTATCAAACCAAAAAATATGTAAAAAAAGAAAAAAGTGTCTATTTACTTTTGTCAACCCTGTTTATATCATTAACGTATTGGGCCCCTTCCTTTTTCTTATATATATTAACGATTTAGATGTCGGCCTAGTCAGTACAGTTTCAAAGTTTGCGGATGACACGAAGCTGGGTGGTAGGGCGATTAATGACGAAGATAAAGGTAAAATCCAGGAAGATCTGAATAAAATCGTTGATTGGTCAGTCACATGGCAAATGAGATTTAACGTCGATAAGTGCAAAATTTTACATATAGGTTCGCGTAACGGTAATTTTGCGTATAGTATGTCAGGGAAGGAGTTAGCAAGCGTAGAGCAGGAAAAAGATTTAGTGAGTTATAGTCACTGGTGATTTAAAAGTATCGAAACAAAGTACAGCAGCGGTCAATAAAGCGAACAAAGTGTTAGGTTTTATAGCTCGGAATTTTGAGTACAAATCGCGCGATATTATAGTTCCTCTTTATAAATCATTAGTTAGACCCCATTTGGAGTGCGCGATCCAATCTTGGAATCCGCATATGCGAAAAGATATAGACAAACTCAAAAGAGTTCAAAGACGAGCAACTAAGATGATTCCGTCGCTTAGGTCAAAGTCGTACAAGGATAGGCTTAAGGAGTTAAAATTGACTACACTCGAGACTAGGAGGCTAAGGGGTGATCTAATCCAGGTTTTCAAAATTAGTTTCAAAAGGTATTATATCCTTTCATAACGGACATAATAATATGGCTTTGTTTCCAAAAGATGCAAAGTCCAATTCACTTTGTTTCCAGAGAGATCTAAAGCCACAATTCCTCCAACAGCGCCCTCTATAAACTACAATGTTAGTATAATTGTATGTACCTGCATCTACAAACAAAGAGGATGCATGCTGAGTCCAAAACATGCATGGCATGGCATGGGCTCAACAGTGATGTGTAGCTCATCATCAGGATGACATTTTGGTTTGATATAATTTGATATGATTGATTGAACTGGTAGAGATATTGAAGTAAATGATACTGGTTTTGTACGGCTGGTTTTTTGTGTTTGTTTCAGTGTAATCCATGTCTTTTGGACAACATGTCTTTGAGTGTGTTTCAAAAGGTACTAAGTCCACCACTAATTACAAACAAAAACCATATTTACAAATTAACCATGGTACTAGATTT
Source organism: Bathynomus jamesi (assembly GCA_023014485.1). Classification (NCBI taxonomy): domain Eukaryota; kingdom Metazoa; phylum Arthropoda; class Malacostraca; order Isopoda; family Cirolanidae; genus Bathynomus; species Bathynomus jamesi. Next base: position 1,274,914 of record JAJOZX010000059.1, read on the forward strand.
TATTCAGACATCTTTTTTGCTTAATGTCATTCACTCCCAACATTAATGTAAAAAAGAAAACCACTTTAAGGACAGACTATAGTAAAAAAATATAAAATGTGCCACTTTCGGTGCTACTGTAGTATGCGGTCTACCTACGATTCGGCGGTCTACCTTTTAATTATAGCTTCTTATTATTTTATTATTAGGTTAATTGTACGCCCTTGACGATTGGTTAGGTTAAGTCGTGATATTTTCGTTAAAACTAACGAAAAAAGCACGACTTAACCTAATCAATCATCAAGGGCGTACTGTAGTATGCGGTCTACCGTTAAGTATGCGGTAGTAGTATATTTAACTTCTTTAATAATTCCTTAATTGTGTAAATTAAATTATAATTCCTTTCAATTCATTTTCAATTCCTTTTAAATCTTTTGAACGGTAGACCGCATACTACAGTAGAAACTTAACGGTAGACCGCATACTACAGTAGAAACTTAACGGTAGACCGCATACTACAGTAGAAACTTAACGGTAGACCGCATACTACAGTAGCACCCCACTTTCTTAGAAACTGGTTTTATGGACTTAGCGCCTTTTGGAAATCAGCTCTTCATATATAGAATATTTTGTTGCACGCATTTGGAATGACACGTATTAGTTAACTTATTGGTTAAGTTTTTCGTAAATACATTTGTGAATAACTACTAGATCAGTGGTTTTTAAACTTCTACTTTGCCTCGCATTGCCTCAACTGCGAGGCAATTGAGAACCACCACGTCGCTCAGGGTCTATACCTCACCCACGTCATACATCTCTATTGGCTTTATACAGTAATAATTTAGAAAAACGAAATGATTGAAAATAACGTGAACAACATTAATCAAGGAATACATTTTAATAAGTTGTTTATTTGCTCATAACTGCGTAATAACACGGAAAATATGGACCACTAGCTTTCCTTCCGCGGACACTGTACTAAATACAGAAACACTGTACTACATAGTAGGTTGCATATTAAGCTGTAAATATAGATGGAATCCGAAAAGTCTCTACAACAAACAAACCAACAAAATCTTTTGTTCTTCTACAATAAGGAGGTATTACCCAATGAGAATTACATTATTAAATAATTACATTAACCTTACATTAGTTAATTAATAATTACAGTCACCTTACATTTAGTTAATTAATAATTACATTCACCTTACATTTAATTAGTTAATAATTACATTATCAATTAATTGCTTCACTTAATGAGGCAACAGTGGGATGTTGTATAGATAACACAAGGATAAATAACTTAGTTTATGCCGATGATATGGTGTTAATAAGTCCCTCTGTTAAAGGTCTGGATCGGCTACTAAAAGTCTGCGAAGAATATCATGTTTCTGCCAAGAAACATGATATTCTTTTTAATGTTACAAAAACTAAGGTTATGCAATTTCATCCTAAAAGCTGTAATCAGCCAGCTGATATAAGGTTTAAAATGAATGGTGAAGTAATTGAAGAAGTACAAGAGTTTAAGTATTTGGGTCAAACTATTACCAGCTCCTTGAGTGATGCTCGGATATAAGAACAATCTCGAAGCCTGTGTGCTAAAGCGAATATGACCATAAGGAACTTTCGATTCTGTACAAGTGAAGTTAAAGACACTCTCTTTCGTACTTTCTGCAGTAATATATACGGACAGCAACTGTGGGTGAATTATAAAAAAGGTTCTGGCAGAACCCTAAATTTGCTGTACAACGGGTCTTTTAGACTCTTACATAAATTAACCCCGAGATGCTCAGCTTCGCAAATGTTTGCTACTCGCAATGTCCCGAGCTTCCCGGAGGTAACAAGACGTGCTCAACACAGTCTAATGCAAAGAATTAAAAAATCAACCAACCCGATCATGCAAACTATCCATGAATCCTGCCATTTATCCTCTAAGCCAGTGGTCGGGGAACAGGGGTAAATTACCCCAAATGGGGTAAATTTAAAAATTTTGGGGGTAATGCGTGCGGTATGAGAGACACTTCCCTCAGAGCCTCAGTTTTAGTGCTTGACACTTTGTGCTGATATTTTTTTTTGTATATTTTTATTTTATTTTGTTACATAAATGTGGCGTTATTCTAAATTTTAGAATATTACGAATTTACGTCTTGATTTTGATGTTGTATCAAAAATGAAACCATCATTTTTCCAAAACCTGAAGTGGAGATGTTTTGAATGAAATTCTTCAGTTCTTCAATCCTTTTTACTAATTTTGTTTGTGTGCTATTCTTATGCCAGCATGTGTGGCTTTTTTTTATTTCTCCATAATAATGGATCCAATAAACATTTTTTGAATTTGAATTTTTTGTATACCATATGCAACAATTTTAAGAGCAATTGGCTTGTTTTTGTTTACTTTGAAGTCTGGGGGTAATTTCATTTTACTCAAATAGATTTTTGGGTAATACACAAAAAGGTTCCCCGACCCTTGCTCTAAGGCCTAAGCTATGGACTTCTTGGTACGAAAACGTCTGTCTGTAGCTCCACTTAACTTCGACAGTGCAGTATTATTTCTAATCAATTGTATATATTTCTATCCTTAACATATGAACTGTCATTGTATTAATAATATTTGTCATATGGACTATAGTCTGCCAATAAACCTTTTCAGTTTCATTTTCATTTTCATAATTACAATTAACCTTACATTTATTTAATTAATAATTACATTCACCATACATTTAATTAGTTAATAATGACATTATTAATTAATTACATTAATCTAACATTTAATTACATTAATTACATTAACATTTAATTTAATCTCTTCACTCACGTTACTTTATACACACCCTGTACTTAGCATCGAGTTACGAGTTTCAATGTATTTTCCAGTGGATAGATACAGACTTTTAAAACAGAAACGATAATAAATATTGTTGTACAACCTTTTATGATTAATTTACTAAGAAATAACTCCTATATAAAGTTTAGTTTGATGGGGTTGTTTAATATGCTTCGCGACATCTAAGGTCATATATGTAGGGATCTACAACTTTAAGCGGGATCCGAACCACGGGTCGCTACATAATTATTATTTTTTTTTTTTTTTTTTGTAACCTATATATAGGCCGTAACCTTTTATGTACTTCAGTGTTCCTGAGGATGTCATTAGACGAAAGCGCTTGAGCACCTTTTTGTGTTTCCTTTCCTTCGTGGTTTTATTCATCATAAATATTTTTCACGTGTTACTTTCGTGAAATAATTTTCATATATATATATATATATATATATATATATATATATATATATAGTAAAAAGAAATAACGTTTGTAAGACTGAAATAGATACAAGTTTTATTACACAGCGCCATAACGAAGGAAGGTTCATATTAATATGTAAATATTCTAATATATGCATTGAATATACAGTATGATTAAATTATATATATTTATATATATATACACACAGTGTGTGTGTGTGTGTGTGTATATATATTAATGCGACTCGGTGGTGTAGTGGTTAGCGTCGCTGACTACGAATCCATCGGCCTCGGGATCGAGACCCGGTTACGGCAGGCGGCGCGCAGCAACACCCAGCTGTTCATCCTTTCACACAATAAAAAAAATTGGTTGGTAGATAAATGGGTACCCTGGGTAGCCGAGTGGTTAAGAAGCTGGGCTGCTGGTGGGGCGTGGTTCGGATTCCATGTTAAACTGTAGGTCTAAGGTGGAATGACAAGCTTGACCTTCGTCAGAATGAACAATTCGGGCGGAGGCAAAACCAAGGGGTGTATATATATATATATATATATATATATACAGTATATGTATATATTATTAAGTTAGAATTAGCATTATTAAGTTAGAATTATTATAAAACTATGAAATGACGCTTTATGAACATCAATAACAAATCGCGTTGATTCATAAATCTAAACAAAATTCAAACAGAACGAAACGGGGAGAATGAGTAACGTTCGACAGTGTTTTGTTACTGCATCGCAAATCAGTTGAGAACTTGGCAAAATATGCAATATTTCGATAATTTTATGGATTATTAATATTTTTCATTTAATTTGAGAGGTTTTAGTTTATTTCACGCGGTAAAATAGGATCAATGCTTATCGCGAACAAATTATAAAGGTATAATTATCTAAATCGAAGTTTCTGGGAGAAATAACAGTTTTTGTCTGGATTAGAATAACTAAAAGTAACCATGACATTGAAGCAAAATTTCAAACATTTTCAATCACCTTTTAATGGATGTATTCAATATAAACTTTCATCTTAAATCAAGAGTCATATCTAAAACTAAATACAACAACAACAACAACAATTGGATCACACCAGCACTCGTTTTGAGTATTAAAAGCGAGCATACACTCTTTAAATTATGAAACTGATGTTATTTTATCGAACAGATATGCAAAAATTACTGTATCAGACTTAATGCAGTCATTAACAAAGCAAAAGCAGATCATTATTGTTCAAAACTTGCAAAAAATCCAATCCAAAAAGGCTATTGAACACTCTGAAAGAATTAATTAACGCGAAGAATGTTAAAACAATTCCTTGTCCTCCCTCACACAAAGTGGAGATTCTTACAGTGGTCCCAAAGACATAGTAAATTTAGTAAACAACCTCTTTGCAAATATTGGCTCTAATACTGCAGCCTCGATCCCAATTACAGATACTCACTACATGCCAATACATGCCACAACCAAATCCAAAATCATTTTTATTTGATCCAATCCGACCATACGATATATCTCTAGCAATAAAAAATCTAAAGAATAAAGGTTCTGACATCAATTCGATCCCGGTAAAAATATACAGATTAATATCCTATAAAATTGCAATACCACCCACTAAGCTAATGAACGAATCAGTAACACAAGGTATATTCTGTGACAGTCTAAAGCAGTGGTGTACAAACTTTTTTGATGTGAGGGCCAAGCGAAGAAAATAACTAAATGTATTAGCCTACTTACTTTCCATCTAAGTCATAAATTGGGTCACTTTTATATTCTAACTTTTTCATTGAATTGAAAAGACCCGTGGGGCCACTGAAAAGACCCGTGGGGGACACATTTGGCCCGCGGGCCAGGGTTTGTGCATCACTGGTCTAAAGGAAGCCAGAGTATACCGTGTATTTAAGTCGGGAAACCCAAACACCCCATCCAATTATCGCCCCAGTTCCATATTGCATACTTTAAGAAAAGCATTTAAGAAATCGTTTACAATAAACTTACTAAATTCTTAATCAAATACGATATTTTAACTAAAACAGTTTGGGTTTAAACGTGGACATACAACGGAAGATGTCATAAACATGCCATTAGAAAATGTGTATCAGAACTTAAAAGCAAAAAACACACTGCCATGATTTTCTTCGATTTTTCAAAAGCATTTGATACACTTTCGCATGAAATTTTATTGAATAAACTTCACATATCCGTAATAAGAGTCAATATCCTCAATTGGTTTAAATCATACCTGTCAAATCGTCATCAGTACATCAAGTTGAAAGATAATTTATCCGACAAGGCGATACTAATTAGTGGAGTCTAACAAGGATCTATTCTTGGCCCATTACTGTTTCTAATTCGCATCAACGATTTTCTTTTCTCAACCACAGTAAATTGTGTACAATACGCGGATGATACCACACTTACTTCTTCTCATCATAATTCAGACTTTCTGATTAATGAAACGAACAGGCAATTAGAAAATGCGTATGAATGGATGTGTGCTAATAAACTTTTATTGAACCTGACAAAATCATCTTATGTGATTATTACCACAAAACATATCAATACAAACAGTCAAATAAAAATTGGGACTACTGCTCTTGCAAGGGTGAATCAGGTTAAAGTACTTGGCATTAATTTTGACGAAAAACTAAATTTCAAAAGTCATGTTCAACATATCAGATCCAAAATATTAATATTTCTCTTCACATTATTTAAACTAAAAAAGGGCCTTCCTCAAAATGCGCTCCTTGCCCTATATTATTCCTTCATCCATCCACGCTTATATTCCATTACAACAAGGGGCAACTCAAAGAAATATATAAAACTCCCCTTTGGAAGTAATTCATAAAAAGTGTCTGCGAACTTTCTCAAATAATAACAACAGGCAGAGTCACACTTTTCTAATGTTTATACAAATTCAATGTTGCTGTCAGTTTGTTCAAAGTTATCAATAAAAATCAACATACATTACCCACTCAAAGAGCAATCATGCCCCATCAAATAACACCACCATTATAACAGCAGACTGCCCAGGGATTTTATACACAAACCTAATTATACAATAGAAAGTTCAGGAAATGCACTGTCTTTCAATGAAGTAGATGTATGGAATGCAATTCCCATGCACATCAGGCAGGCTTCATCACTAAATGTATTTCGTAAATCACTAAAAAAAGCACTTCATTAGCTCCTACTGACGCATAAGTTCACTAATGCCATTTTTACCAGAGTAATGAAGTTCCCATTTTGTAATCAACTATTTAAAATATGCTAATTTCATTAAACACTTTTAATTTCGCAATTTATTATTTTTCCTATTTTTTTTATTACGTATCATTTATTTTCTACTAAATATACAATAAATCATTTAATTTAAAATTACGTAACATTTTGTAAACTTTATATTGTATTTATTACAATTATTATTATTATTATTATTATTATTATTTTTGTTGTCACTATTACTATCACTTGCCACTTTCACGTTTTTATGTAATAAATAAACTAAATGCCATTAATTTTGCCTAAAAAGCCTCCATGCTTTCAATGGTATATTGAGATGAGAGTACTGTGAATGTATTACAAATATCTAAAAATTGTAAAACTGTCACTTGTGTTCTTTTCTGAATAAAGATTTTTGAATTTTGAATTTTGAATTTTGAATTTAAATATTGAAAATTGAATAAAATGGCGTCGATCTGTCACGTGACTTTTCATATAACCTATTTTGATCTATCAAAAGCTATCTTAATTGGCACAAAGGCAGAACCCCTTTCGTTTAAAAGAAATGAAAGGTCAGGTTTTTGACTAGCTGATAGCCCAGAGTGCAAATGCGTGTATGTAAGCTCTCTTTAAATTTCATTTCCTGACGTTCAAAGAGTTAAATAATAAAATAAAAACAATTGTACAGGTGAGAGTAAATGGGGTAAAGGGATATACGGAACACCCAAAAGTACAGTTATTTGAAAAAATGTGATGAGTGAGCTACCGGGAGCTCTAGCTAATAAAGTAACGGCAGCTACAGATAAATTAAATTCATAGCTCATATTTAGTAATATTTAATTTATTATAAACATGTTCTTTTTAGTATATATTGTCAGCAACTGTAGGTATACTGTAAAATATAGAGAAAACTTTGAAATTACTGTATAATAAAGCGTTCAACATATTGCACAGAATGTCACTTAAATGCTCAACTTCCCATATGTTTGCTACCCATACTGTATCTGCATAGTTTTGCTGGAAGTAGAAAGCAAGCCCAATACAGCTTGATGCAAACAGTTCGTTACTCAAGTAATCCTATAGTTCGTGTCCTCGTTTAAGCTTCGTTGCCTTCCAAAATTTGTCTAAATGTCACGTTTCTTTAAAGCGAATGCCACGTCCAAAGATAGTCGTTTGTTTGTATTAGTGTATGACTGTTTATGATTAACTGAACATTCACCATGGAAGTGCGAAGCTTATAAAGAACGGTCGTAGGGTATAGATAGCTTTAAGTTAAGTCTTAAGTTGTAGTTTAGAGTCTTCCTGTGTACTTTTTATAGTTTTTTGCATTAAAGAAATTTCGTAGCGAATTCATATTTATTTCAGAACGGTTAAGTAAGAGTAACAGTTTATAAAAGGCAATACAGACTAGTGATGTAGGTCACATCCGCACATTTTCTCGCATCCGCATACGCATCCGCACTTTGGACTGCGGATGTCGTGCGGATGTGGACCGTTGAGGTAAAATGTCATTAATAAGCGGAAATTATCAAATTCTACTATATTAATAGAACTAGTTCATTGTGCGCAAAAGTGATGCAAGCGACAAGACGAGAGGCTCTTCTTTATGAAGTTACTCTCTTGCAACCTACTTAGATCCACGTTACAAAGCTAAGTTATTTTCACCTAGTACATTAGAACGAGTTAAATCATCACTTGGCAAAGCAGTTGAAGAGTTCAATCTCTTGAATCTGTCGCTTCGCCACCCACCAAAAATAAAAGTTTCAGTGACAGAACCAACACCTTCAACAAGCAAATCTATCACAGAATCTGTCTCTCAGTTTCTTGAGTCAAGCAGCAATGACGAGACCTACGCGATGTCAAAAGATGTAGTAAAAATGATCGAGAGCTATCACCAAGAAAAACGCCTGGCTGCATGTGACAATCCTATTAGTTGGTGGAAAAATACGCAGAATATCTATCCATACTTGAGTAAACTTGCAAGGAAACATTTAGCCTGTCCTCCAACAAACGTACCAAGCGAGAGATTATTTAGCAGTGCTGGATTAATATATGATGAAAAGAGAAACAGACTGGCAGCAGAAAAGGCAGAAAAATTAATGTTCCTTAAGATAACCTTCCTATAATTAAGTTTGAACATTAAACGATGAACATCTTAGTTTACTTTATTTTAATTACTCATTTATAAATATGCCTAATAAAACTTTAAACTTAATATAAATAGTTATCAAGCTAATTAAAGATCTTTTTCTATAAGGGTGGAGGAGGTTGGGGAAAGAGGTCGGTGGGGTGCATTTGAGTTGGGTTCACGTCCCGCATCCTGGTAACACAATTATGGTTTCTAATTGTGGCTGAAACTCAACAAAATATAACGAATTTATTTGCAGACGAATTCACTAATTGATTTCTATATTAGTTAGATGCTTGATATTATTTTATATGTTCAGAGAAAAGTACAGCAATTATTGTACAATTAATCAATTATACTACATTATAGCTACAGCTCTCTCTATATAATAACTTATTATATACGTTAAACACAACAAATCTCGAATATATCCTAAAAAATAACGAAAATGTAGACATCCGCATCCGCATCCGCGGATGTTGAAATCAAACATCCTCATCCGCATCCGCATCCGGGATGTGAAAAAAATGACATCCGCTACATCACTAATACAGACTTAACGTTTCTACGGCCGGTAAAAATGGAAGACTCGCCATTACGAGGCGTTCGACGGAGACGTGGCTGGTAGGTTACAAATGAGCACTGACTGAAGGCCACAAACTTCCGACTACATACCAACTCTTTGCCAACTTCTATCACAATGTCCAACAGGAGGAACTCGTTCAAGATAGTGCAAGGAGATCGAGAAGAGAGGGGGTAAAATTGTGGAGTGAGCTCGAGATGAAAGGATACATGGCTGGAATGGACAAGGAATTGGTTAAGAAGAAAGAGAGGATGCGACGAAGGAAGGAATTATCTACGAAGCTGGAAGAGAAAGAAGAGTTCAGAAATAGGAAGACAGATCAGAAAGTCGAGTTGTCATCATCACATACCCAAAATTATCTTCGTTGATGTGTTCAAGATGATGTTTGGCATGTTCATAGACATGACATTCCCTTCTTCAAACGATTTCTGGAGCGATGGAATTCCATTGATTCATCAGACTACCAACCTTGTTATAATGCAGTGGTTCCCAAACTATGCGTAAATTACCCCATTGGGATAATTTGGCTTTTTCAGTGGGGTAATTTGGTACTCTTCCCGTACTTCTAAAGTAGAGAAAGTGCATAAATAAACGATATGGCAACATTGGGACTGGCTTTACGTGGGATACAGGGAGGGTGGGGGTCATTATGAAGGTATCCATGTGAAAATGGGGTAATGACTCAAAAAGTTTGGGAACCACTCTTATAATGAGAGGCTGAAATCTCCTCTGTTGCACAAGCTGAAACAAACAGCCGCTTCTTTCGCTATGGCTCTTCTCCAAAACGGAGTCCAACTTCAAAATGACTCGCGAGTTTCTGGAATTAAATATCATCTTCCTAGATAGAATTTCTCCTCGCGGTGTGAGGTTCATGTCTCTCGGAGCCTACAATCAGGCCTGTTCGATTGCAAGGATGATCCGTGCTATGAACACTTACCTGTTTTGGAACCAGTTCTCGCCCACTCGACCGGAGAATGAAAGTCTTGACTTTTGCATCTTCCCTACTCTGTTTTACATGAATGCGTGGAATTCCTCGACATTTACCCCGAGATACCCAGCAAAATAATCTTTAACTCTTTAATACATTGAAGGAGTTTGCCAGGTGAACCGATGGATCGCCGACATGGCTTCGAGCACCCTGAAGAGGCACCTCTTATACCAAAGCCCAAATGGCCAAGTAGTAAAGTATCTGAAGAAAGAAGGAAAATGGAACATCAAGAGCTTCGAGAAGTTGACTCAACCTGCAGAACTGCAGCTCGGTTCTTTCACCGATTCTTCTCCGTTTTGGTGGTGGATGTTTCCTTCTTGAAATAAGATCCTGACAAGTGGGTGGATATGAAACCATTTAAGGGCTGAAGGGAGAAGGTGGATGGTTTGTATGTGGTCAACGACTGCGCTTTGATCACCGAGTGCAGCAGTACTCTCACGAGGGACTAATTATATATTAGTGGGATAATAGCTACCTTTTAGTAGCGGGAACCTGGGGGCCAGAACCAGTGACTGGAGCCCTCAGTGTCATATGGAGAAACTTCAAGGTCATTCAGCGACCTCTAAACGTTTATAAACTGAACTTAAATCTGACATAGAGAATTCCGTACCTGAAAGGAATTAATGCCACGTGAACATTTCAACATTTCTGAAAAACGCTTTGTAAACACTTTTATATATATATATATATATATATATATATATATATATATATATATCGGATGAATTTCACAATTAAACACGTAAAATGAATGAATGCTGCAAACCCACAAGGAAAAAGAAAAACGATTCCAAGGCTTTTCGTGTATTCAGAGCTACACCTCGTCAGGGAATGACGAGGTGTAGCTCTGAATACACGAAAGGCCTTGGAATCGTTTTTCTTTTTCCTTGTGGGTTTGCAGCATATATATATATATATATATATATATATATTTTTTTTTAAATATTTTTTTTATTTTTATTTTTTTTGGCACGAAACTAGTACCAGGAAAATAATTCTGAGCAGTTTTGTGAATTTTACATTAATTTCGGCTATAAATCACGTATTAACAGTTTGCACATAATTCCTTCAACCTTTTCAGAACGGCCATAAATTTACACTGCTTCTATAAGACCAGCCGTGCACATCTTTCTCGCTTAGAAATTGCCGCAAAGTCTGTCTACAAACTGCAACCCGAATTAAGTATAAATAGTCTATGCGCGTAAGAGGATTAATGAGACAGGCCGTCCTGAACCTGCAATTGCAGCGCGATACTGAAAGACCGTTCGTTCAGCTCTTGTTCCCTTTACAGTTGCTATCGTGTCGAATGGATTGGTGGAGATATATTCCGTTTAATATTGAACTGAATTAATCATAGTTCAATTTTATATATATATTAGAAATATAGCTGTGTGTGTGTGTATATATATGAACATCTGAACGTATTTATAAATTCAGTTTTCATTATGTAATGACTACAAAAACGTATATTTAAAAAACGGTTGTACCGTTTTTTTGGTACGTTTTAGTGTATAAATTTTCTCCTAAAAAATAAGGTAAAAATCGTCTCACTAAATGTTAAAAGCTTCTTATAATGACTTAAAAGAGAAATTTAAAATTTAAATTAAATTTTTTTTTTATTTCTTTTGTAGTAAAAGCGAAAATTTTTGTAATTTTTTTTTTTAGCTTATTATCAAATATTGTATGAATTCCATCAAAAGAAGAACAGAGGAGAGGAGAGAGGAGAGGAGAGAGGAGAGAAGAGGATAGAAGATGTAGAAATGGTGTGGTGGTGGTCATGGAAGAAATGGAACGTACTCTCTCTTTCTCTCAGTCTATTTAAATCCAATTTTCTCCATTTCATTTCAAATACTTCTGCCGGCAACTCCTCCAGCTATCCCCCCCTCTCCCCCCCCGTAGAACATACACCTCATTTTCTCATTTTTTTAACCTCCCTCCCCTATATCTCTCTCTCTCTCTCTCTCTCCTTTCTGTGATCAAATTGTACCCCCTCCCAATCAATACTTTCGCGAGGCTCTCCCTCTTTGCTTGTAAAGATTAATTTCCGTATCAAAAAATTAAGCTTAAAAACTGATACGAGAACTATCTGCAAACCTAGCACACAGCAACCCCTTCTCCTCAACCCCCATCATCCCTTCCAAAAAATAAAAAAAAGCTCCCCCAATTCCTCTTTTCCAACTTAGTTTAAAAAAAAAACAAGTTCGTAATTTTTTTTTAATTCTTTGATCAAAATTAAATTACAATTAACATTATTTGCGACAATTTTCCGACTCGTAATTTTTTTAAATTCCTGATTTAGTTTTTTTTTTGTTTTTTTTTGAGACTTCAGTATTAAGGTTTTTTTCTTTTTTGAGGGAGTTGTTGGTGGGGGGGGAGATAGGGAGTTGGGGGGAGTAAGTAAGTGAGTAAGAGCTAATATATATATATACTGTAATTTTAATGGGGTGTTTTTGTGTTGCAAATGCATAATTCAATGGTTTATACTAAAAGTACTCTTATAATTCTATGAGAAGTTTCTTGAAGGTCCAGTAAATATAAATTGGTGTCCCAATTAAATTATAATAGGCCTATAAAATTAGTTTGTTTTAAGCTTTCTAACCCTCTACTGACATTCCTCGCTGGAAAGGGATTTTTTCCGCTCTCTTGATGGCACAACACCGCGAAGTATGAACAACTCAGTATATCACTTGCCGCATAAACACCTTTCACGGCGGGAGACCCAAGTTGAATACTCGCGACATCCAAAGAGTTGGCAGACACAAACGCATGACAGACATCCAATTACAGAAAACAAACTCAGACACTCGCCTACCTTGTTAATAGACTAGATAAGTGCTTTATAGAAATGCATAATATTATCTGGATAATTGGACGTAATATATGATAAATCTTCGATACGGTGGCTCTGGCAGGCTACGGAGAAGAGATGCAACGACGAAATGATGACTTCTACATAATAAATAAATAAAAAAATACTTTAAAAAAAATGCATGGTGTAAATTAGAGTACACGAGATACTCGTAAGTGTACGCATGGTGTGAATGAACTCTGAAGCTATTCTTTTCATTATACTTTTTCTTACTTTCCTATAAATCTTTTTTTACCACTATTTTCTGTCACTAGTTGCTGGCGGAGGAGGGAGAGAGCCTTAACTGTATGTTCTATACTTTGCTATTACTACTGTTACTGTATGAAAGCTTTACACGTCTATAAGTGTAAGCATGGTATAAGTTTTTAGTTCTTTTTTCATTGCTATTTCTAACTTTTCTACTTCTTTCTTGGGCTAGCCTAGAGTGGATTTTAAGGTCTTTTTTAGCCTCTAACTCCGTAACTCTGTAGCTCAAAGCTTAAAGAGGATTTTATGAGAGAGAGAGAGAGAGAGAGAGAGAGAGAGAGAGAGAGATCCCTCGATCGACCATAAATAATTTCAGCAACTTTATTATGAAAAACTAATAAAATATCAGAGCCAATAATTTTCGCGAAAAATTAAAAAATGTATTTCATCCTACATATAAATTTTGAAAATGGTCTTTTGTCCCTTTATCCGAAATCTATGATTCTTCCTTCGTCGTATTTCACCCCATATATATATATATATATATATATATATATATGTGTGTGTGTGTGTGTGTGTGTGTGTGTGTGTATACAGTGTTGGGAGTAACGCCGTTACTTATTTTGTAACGGTAACGTCGTTATTTTATTTATATTGTAACGAAATTGGTAACCCCGTTATTTTTCATTCCATTTTCAGTCATTATTCGTTATTCGTTACTTTCTTTTAAGAATTCCATTTTTTCTAACATGAATAATCCATTAATCCTTTAGGCATTTCGTAATTTTTTTATTCGCGATTTATTTTAGTGTATTCTGGTCAATAATTTTCGTTTTTGTAATACTTTAAGTGCAAAGAGCAATTTTATTTTACATTTTTAGTTTTTTTACTTAAGATCTATTGATCGCTATTAATATTGTTTCAAATGGTAAAATTGTTAAATTGTATTGCTTATTATTTAAGTATAAGTCTAAAATCAGGTATTGTTTCATTGTATTAAAAGGGTGATTCAGAGAAATGGGACCCAAAAGAAACCCCTGTAACTCTTAAAGTATAAGTCCTTTTATAAAATCATACGCATCATTCGAAAGAGGATAGTTACAAGTTTGTACAGGATTGTATAGGTTTTGACAATACAAGACAAGATAAGATACAAAACAAAATAAAAGTGTTAGTTAAAACTAACCCTTCAAGATGACTGCATGGACTGTGGAACAGCTGCGTTTCATAACTGAGCAATATTATGAGCATGGAAGAAGTGTAGTTTCAGCTCAAAGATCTTTCAAGACAAATTTTCAGATGTCAAAATCACCTTCTAAGAAAGTAATCCGTCGGTGTGTCAGAAATTTTTCCCTAACTGGCAGCATTGGAAAAAGAAAACCAACTGGAAGAGTGCGCACAGCAAGGATAGACGAGATCATAAACAGAACTCATGAAATTGTACAGGATAATCCTAACATAAGCATCAGACGTGCTTCTCAGCTGTTAGGAGTTGGATATGGAACAACAACACACCGTATATTCAAGCAAAATTTAATGCTCTTTCCATATAAAATTCAAACAGTGCAACAACTAAATGATGGAGATTTCGCACGAAGACGACAATTCTGTCAATGGATCCAACAGAAGGTAAATGACACCACCAATTTTCTAGCAACTTTGATTATGTCAGACGAAGCCCATTTTCACTTGAATGGAACTGTAAACAAACAAAATTGTCGTTTCTGGGCAACAGAAAATCCATTGAATATTACTGAAGTCCCGTTGCATTGTCAGCGGCGTGTAACTGTTTGGTGTGATCTTACTGCATCTCAGATCATAGGGCCGTACTTTTTCGAGGATTCCACCGGAAACACGGTCACTGTAAATGATGATCGCTACGAAAAAATGTTGACCGATTTCCTTATTCCTAAATTAAGAGATCTTTGTCTAGAAAACCACTGGTTCCAACAAGACGGAGCTACCTGCCATACCACGAGGAACTGCATGGCAGTTTTGCGTCAAACGTTTCCAGGCGAGTTAATCTCAAGATTTGGAGACGTTGAATGGCCCGCAAGGTCTCCGGATTTTTCTCCCTTAGATTATTATCTCTGGGGATATTTAAAGAGTAGGGTCTACAGAAATAACCCAACGACCTTGCAAGAATTGAAGGCCGCCATCACAAATGAGATACAGGCCATACCACCGCACACTCTTGCAAAAGTGATGCAGAACTTACAAGCGAGAACACTGGAATGCTTGGCAACTAATGGAGCACATTTGAAAGGAGTCATTTTTAAAAAATAAATATTTCATAATAAACTTGTAACTCTACTCTTTCGAATGATATATAGTTTTTATGAAAGGAATTAAATATTAAGAATATTTGGCTTTTTTTTATGGGTCCCATTTATCTGGATCACCCAGTATATCTGACCTTAATTAAATATTTGCTCGATATTCAGAAATTCTTTTATAATTGCGATGGAGATATAGTATATTCTTATATTGAAAAATACTATATTTTCTACTTTATTATAAAAGTAACGGTAACGGTAACTGTAACGCATTACTTTTCCATAGAAGTAACTGTAGCGGTAATGACGTTACTTTCTATTACAAGTAACGGTAACGGTAACGCCATATATATATATATATATATATATATATATATATATATATATATACAGAGAGAGAGAGAAACACACACACACACACACACACAGGCTGAGAGAGACAAAGACTGAGACACTCCAAAAACTGTCGTGTGTGTGTGCCTTAAATCGGAGAAGAAGAAAGGGATTTAACATATTCGATAGTAAGTGGAGAGTAGCTGAAATGGTCATCTTCTTGACAAGTTTCCTCTGAAACTAAGAGAAAAATGCAAAAAATATACTACCAGAGATTAAAGAAAACTTTTCAGTTTACTATCATTTTACTTTCGATCTAACGAGTGTACTCTTTATATACTTTATACCCAGAGTAGGTTTAGTCTTTTATTTAATCTCGGTTCTGAGTGTGAAGGAAGAAGAAAAGACCACAATCCTCAGATTTGTGTACCCCACTAATACAGTCACATCCATCTATGCAACGCAACATCACCTACAGCAAATTCAACAAGCACAATGGTATCAAACACCACATCCCAATTACTCACGAGTAAAATGACCCACTAACACCAACCAGGCTGTTATATTTATATAAAAATTACATACCCAGGAGAATGTTTGCAAGCAATTTAACTGTACAGTTGAATCAGTTGATCGCTGAATATCCCAACGCCAAATATATCAACTTGTGGAGAGTTTAATTTTCCCTGCATAACATGAAAGTAAAATGATGTTAAATATGTTGATAAGTTCCATGGCAACGTCTTAGGGGAAGGCAGAATTCCAGCAATAATGCTATTATAAAGCTATGAAAGACATGCATTCAATCAAGAAATTGCTGAAGAGACTCGAAAGGAGAATGTACTGGAAAAAATTGAAACAAATAATAAATAAAAATGCAGCGCAAACAAAACTCTTCTAACCTTGACTTAATCAAAGTATAAATGAAGTCTAAAACCCAAAAACTTAAAAATCATTCCATGACTACGTCGTGGCCACGTCGGAACACCACTTCTCTTTAGATTAATGAGGTTAAACTACGTTTGGTCGTTTTAGTAGTTAAATGGGTGACCGTCCTTTACATTCAGATGATGTAACGATACATGAAACTGTAGGTCCTCTTCGTCAAATGATTTTGCCGTTACGAAGGAAGTTCAACAACCCCAATTATTATTATTATTGAAACGAGTTCTAGAATAAGAGAAAGAATACTAGGAAGGTCAAGTGTTAGTGTAAACTTAAAGAAAATTATGATAGTTGGAACCTGCGAATTCAAGAAAAATCTCCAGAAGAAATTCTACCAGTTGTAGAAAGTAAAATAGAACCAATATTACTACAACGCAGCCTCAACATCAAAAAAGAAAACGAAAGAAAAACAAAATGATATTTAGACAACAGAAATAACCGATTAAAGATATTCACAAATCCAAAACGGACTCAAAGAGATTGAAGTTAGGAAAAAAACCTGTTCGAAGTACTAATGGATTTAAAACAAACATTCATTCGCAAAACAAACGAGGGAGAAAGCCAAGTAAGAGACTGCATAAAAATCCAAAAAACAAACGAGGGAGAATGCAAAATAGCTGAAAACATAAAACCATCCCAAATATTTGAACACCTTTGCGAAACTGCAAATTAAATGTAAAGTAAATATCGTGCTGTTGAAGAAGATAATAACGAACATACAAATGATCCAGAAAAAAATGAATGAATTCCTTCAAAGATAATTCACCTCTGTTTCTTGCATCCTAAACCCTAGAAGAAAACAGAAAATCTGAATATATTTTTCTAAATTGATACAAATAACTCAAAGCAGATACGAACACTAATCTTCAGTACATACCGATATCTATATCGCGAATACAGGAAACCTCTAGTGTCTCCGAGCAACTGATACAATGAAGTCAGCCACACGGAACACTATTTTTCTAAACAAATGCAAGAAGGGTATAAAATGCCACTATTAAAAAATGTGAACTTTGCTCCAATATACAAAGGTTGAAACAGAATAATGGTGAAGATTGATCAAGCAGTTGTAGCACTCACCTCTCACCTTCTAAATGGTTTTAACCAGTAATTCGAGTCAAAATTGCTTACTACCTACAAGAAAAGGAATTATTTGATTTGTATTAGCGTGGATTTAATGCTAGAGCCCACCAAAAGAAAAAACTGGACGCATTGTGTGGAAAACCAAATCTAGACGTAATATACATTGATCCTTCTCAAACCTTCAGTAAAATTAATCATGGGATTATAACACATAAGCTTAAAAAACTAGAAATTACTTGAAAGCTGGGACTATGGACTTTTAATTTTTTAAATCAAAGAACACAAAAAAAAGTGGTAAATGTACTCAAAATCAGAAGCTATCAGTTTTGTTTCACAAGGGACAGTATGAAGTTCCAATGATGTAGTCGAGACCACCAAGTCCGAGACTGAGACCGAGACCGAGACCTGATCCTGTGAGACCAAGATCGAGACCGAGATCAAAGGTTCGAGATCGAGATCTACCTTCCGAGATCGAGACCCTTAAAATTCGAGACCAAGCTCATGCCCTTTCAATTTGTTTTACACTACTATGAAAATTAGACTATGTTAAGTATATTAAGTATGTTAAGTATATCATTGATGACGTCATTTTTTAACATTTACAATTGGCAATTGCGATTTGTTCTACGAATCGGTACGTTGTAAATATAAGTGATGTGAAGGGTTGTCGAGTTATTCTATGCTTTATTGAATTTGTCGGTACTGTTTTCTTTATGCTGTATTTCTTGCATTATTTTTATGTGAAGCATTTTATTTTTTCAAATACATATTGGATGGGAGGATAATCGTTTTTATCACGCCACAGAGGTTGACACGCCGTTTGGCAACACTAAGTGGCCTTATAATATATACTTATATATATAATATATATAATTCTCTATTTAGTGTTTCCATTTTCAATAAAATTAATCTGACGGGGGCGGGGGAGAGCAATTTCTTTTGTAGCGCTAACCTAAAAAATCCAGACCCCCCCCTCCCGCAAGACAAACGTGGCAACTCAAAACAGGGTGACTGATTAGTGAATACCTAGTCTCTTACTTTTACAAACTTTCATAAACATTCTGAATTGTGTCTGTTCAACTAAGCCACCATCATGAGTATGCCAATAACATGTATTTTTCATTACGGTCTCGAGGTCTCGAAAGGTCTCGGGGAGAAAAACCGAGACCGCGTCTGTCGAGACCGAGATCGAGACCGAGATCTAAATAGCGGAGACCGAGATCGAGATCGAGATCTGCAAATTGGGTCTCGAGATCGGTCTCGAGACCGAGACCGATCTCGAGACCTACATCACTGGTATGAACCCCCCTGTTCTTCATAATAATGACTGAGAATATAGCTGTGGATATTAGAGTGTTGTATCGTGTTTCGCAAACGACGCGAGAGTATGTAAGAAAATATTAAAGGAACAAGAAATCGTAAAGTTGCAAAATGGTAACCATACATTTGACCATACATTTGAATGGACTAATGAAAATATAAAGGCCAGTTAAGAAAATTTTATTTAATTCGATATGATAATAACAAGGATCTATAGAAGAAAGGATAAAAAACATTCAAAGATAAGCAGATAACACTAAGTCTCCAAACCAGAGATACTGATGTAATGATGTCAACAGCCTCATAATTCAGATATCTCTATAACATTATCTTCATAACAGCTAGAGAAATAATAGGAACTATCTGAAGGAGCTTCCATAGCAGAAAAGTAACCGTCATACTAAAAGTATGGAAGAGTTTGGTCTTACCAATAATAAAGTACAGTGTACCGCTCTTTACTCACAAGCCCATACAAAAAACGAGACATTACAAACACAGAAGCCATACAAAGTACTTCTACGTCAAAAATATAGGAAATAAAAGATAAGGACTACCGGTCACAAATACAATCTCCGAAACGCTATCCACTGGAAAGAAGACGTGAGCGGTACACATAATAATATACTTATGGAAAATAATTGAATGATATGCCCAAAATTTTTTGAATGAAATGAAAACACACTGGAATGAGAGAACAGGAAGATTCTGCGCTATCTCATCTAACTGCAGTGGAACAGGGGGCCATGAAAAGGAAGGTTAGAAACTGATTTGAGAATACGGGTAGCGAAACTCTTTAACGTACTTCCAAAAGAACTAAAGAACCCCCAACACATTAACCAAAATAACTTTAAGATCCAACTAGACAGACCCTTGTGCAAACACAATGATCAGTAAGATGGGAGCAAAATGATAATAGGAAGCAACACTCTCCTTCGTCAAATTCCCGCAATGAGGCAAGAAACTCCAGAAAAGTCGGCCACAAGCAGATTCTGAACATTTATTCGGATATATATATACATATATATACAGGGTGGGCCAAAAGTCTGGATCCATAGGAAAATATTTATTTTAATACATAAATTACAACAAATGGTAAATACTTAAAATGAATAGCAACTTTAACTCGTAAATGCGTATCCGTGATACTGTACAGTAGTTCGTACTCCAGTATAAATACTCAAATACTTTTTTTATTTCAGCCCAGAAATGGCTTCGAATCTAACAACAGAAGACGGGTAGAACTTGTGCTCATGTACGCAAGACAGGGCGCTACACACAGAGAAGTTGCTACCGAATTCAATAGAAATCATCCTGATAAGCATCCAGTAACACATGCGACTGTTGGCAAGTTGTTTAAACGTTTCAAAGAAACAGGAAGTGTACATGATCGACGGCGTTCTGGTCGTCCAAAAACTGCAACTGATGAAAATACCTCTGCAATGGTATGTGAAACTTTAACGAATAGTCCAGTAAAGTCAACAAGAAGATTATCAAATGAAACACGCATCTCGAGAACGTCAATTCGAAGAATTATTAAAAATCATAAATTCCATCCCTAAGTGTCTCGATGTCAGAGGCCGCCAATTTGAGCATTTGTTATAATTTGTTGTTTATACTGGAGTACGAACCACTGGACAGTATCACGGATACGTATTTACGAGTTAAAGTTGATATTCATTTTAAGTATTTACCATTTGTTGTAATTTATGTATTAAAATAAATATTTTCCTATGGATCCAGACTTTTGGCCCACCCTGTATATATATATATATATATATATATATATATATACACTGTATACTGTATATATATGATGAATAAAACCACGAAGGAAAGGAAACACAAAAAGGTGCTCAAGCGCTTTCTTTCGTCTAATGACATCCTCAGGAACACTGAAGTACATAAAAGGTTACGGCCTATATAGGTTACAGAAAGAAAAAAAAAAAAAAAAATAACATACATACACACAAACATTATATATATATATATATATATACATATCTACACACACACACACACCACATATATATATATATCTATAATATATATATATAATATATATATATTATATATATATATATATACATATATATATATATATATATATATACATGCAATAAACGGAGAAGTAAAATAAAAATTAAAAATTAAAGGATTAACAAAGAGGCATACAGATTTGTAAGGAAAAATATCGATTTTTAGCACAAGATCAAATGAATTATAAAAATACAAATTTTATACTGGAAATCTGCCCGGGTTTTAACACTTTGCCTTTTATAGTCAAGTTTCGATATATATAAAAATAAAATGAAGATTAAAAGTTAATAAAGTAGCAAACAAGTTTACCAAAGATTTAGCGTCCTACCCTTTTTATCTAAATCTGTTTTGAAGGAATCCAAAACAACAGGATCGAGTTGAAAAAGACCTTTGCTTATGTTGAAGTTATTTGAAAGTTGGATAATGGCAGACGCAAGAATATTTCTATTAACAATGTTGCTAGAGTGAAATAAAACTGAAGCATTATTCCAATCAATACAGTGGGATAACTCTGACAAATGGACAAAAAGAGCACTGGACAACTGTCCCGTTCTAACGGAATATTGATGCTGTTTTATACGTGTGTGCAAATCCTTTCCCGTCTGACCTATGTAAAAGGAATCACATTGTTTACACCCAATTTTATAGATAATGCCTGAATTATTGGTAGGGCTATTTTTTACTATGATATTTTTCACAATATTGTTATATGAAAATACTACATTAATATCCAAAAGTTTAAGTACATTAGCAATGCCTAAAAAGCCCGGGAAAAATGGAAGTACTAAAATATTTTTTTGACAAAGTACGAGTGTTATTATTGACACGATAGAAAGTTCGTTTTGCCTTGTTGAGACAAAATTCCATGAACGCAGATGGATAACAGATCACTTCCAATACCGTTGATTTTTTCCAATTCGGCATCGATGTATTCCGGACTGGCGATCCTAAGGGCGCGGAGAAACATTGATGAAAAAATGGCCTTCTTAGTGGGGGTGTCATGTCCCGAGTAAAAGTGTACGTAGGACAAATTGTTTGTTGTTTTCCGATAGATACTAAACTTAAAACCTGGGGTTTCCCTATGTACACGCACATCCAAAAATGGGATATATAGGCCGTAACCTTTTATGTACTTCAGTGTTCCTGAGGATGTCATTAGACGAAAGCGCTTGAGCACCTTTTTGTGTTTCCTTTCCTTCGTGGTTTTATTCATCATAAATATTTTTCACGTGTTACTTTCGTGAAATAATTTTCATATATATATATATATATATATATATATATATATATATATATATATATATACTGTATATATCGTTTATTGTAGGTAGGCGTCGGTGTTGTAATAAAAGACACGCCTCTCTCCTTATATGACCCTTCAGATCCCTCATCACACACCTCCGAATCTCAGAAGGTGATTTATGAGGTTTCGGCGGCATCTCACGGTATTCTAACGGCACGTGCGACTCCCGTTAATTGGAGTTGAACACGCCATTTCCACATAAGCGTCGGAAGGCCGTATTTCCAGGTGTCACTGGGAAAAGCTGTTCACACAGCCTCTATGAATATAATGTATGATGTCCCAACTCATAATTTAACTTAATGCGATAAAATTACCTAATGAGAATGAATATATACTGTGTGTATATATATATATATATATATATATATATATATATATATAATATATATATGATGAATAAAACCACGAAGGAAAGGAAACACAGATGGTGCTCAAGCGCTTTCGTCTAATGACATCCTCAGGAACACTGACGTACATAAAGAGTTACAACCTATATATAGGTTACAGAAAAAAAATATATATATATATATATATATATATATATATATATATATATATATACAATAAACGTAAAACAAAATTAAAGGATTGTGGAAGGGGGCACACAAATTTATAAGGAAAAACTATCGATTTTTAGCACAAGATTAAAAGAATTGTTTCCAACCAATGTTACAGATCAAAAAATATATATAATATATATATATATATATATACAAATTTATACAGGAAATCTGCCCGGTTTTAGCACTCTGCTCTTTTTGTAAAAAAAAAAAAAAAAAAAAAAAATTTGAACAATTATCGATTTTTAGCACAAGATTAAAAGAATTGTTTCCAACCAATGCTAAAAATCGATAATTGTTCAATTTTTTTTTTATTTTTTTTTTACTAAAAGAGCAGAGTGCTAAAACCCGGGCAGATTTCCAGTATAATTTGTATATATATATATATATATATATATTTTTTTTTATCTGTAACATTGGTTGGAAACAATTCTTTTAATCTTGTGCTAAAAATCGATAGTTTTTCCTTATAAATTTGTGTGCCCCCTTCCACAATTCTTTAATTTTGTTTTTACGTTTATTGTATATATATATATATATAGATTTTTTTTTTTTTTGTAACCTATATATAGGTTGTAACTCTTTATGTACTTCAGTGTTCCTGAGGATGTCATTAGACGAAAGCGCTTGAGCACCATCTGTGTTTCCTTTCCTTCGTGGTTTTATTCATCATAAATACTTTTCACGTGTTACTTTCGTGAAATAATTTTCATATATATATATATATATATATATATATACACTCCCTATATCTGGCAATGTAATTAATATTTCACATCTCCAATAAACGTTAAATACAATATTTAATTAACGACCCAAAAAAAAAAAATCGCAGAAATGCTTTATCGAAATGCTAATAAATTGCTACTTATTATAGCAAATACAAATTGCGAAATTGCGAAATTGCGAAATTGCGAAATTCCAAAATAAGAGAATAAAACAAAACGTGCGCAATTACAAAAACAGATAAAATATGAATGAATTTTAAATTATTAATTGGAGACACGTTTTGCGAGAGTTTATTAAATGTTTCATTCGAATTTTCAATTATAGAATCCTTCAAATTATAGATGGCTTTAATGAGAATTCTTTTCATTTTGACATTTGTAAATTTAAAGTTGTTAAAAGACATTTAGATGGTAAAATTTATATATATATATATATATATATATATATATATATATATATATATATATAACCTTTGGTTTGCTTCCGCCCGAATTGTTCATTCTGTACAAGGTCAAGCTTGTCACTCCACCTTAGATCTACAGTTTAACGTGGAATCCGAACCACGCCCCATTAGCAGCACAGAGTCTTAACCACTCGGCTACCCAGGGTACCCATTTATCTACCAACCACTTTCTTTATTGTGGAGAAAGATAAAGAGCTGGATTTTGCTGGGCGTCGGCTGCTTTGACCGGGTCTCGATCCCTGGGCCGAAGGAGTCGTAGTCAGCGACGCTAACCGCTACACCACCGAGGCACACACACACACACACACACACATATATATATATATATATTGTCAATGAAACCGAATTCTTATAAGGAACAACAATATACTTGCAGGAACCGACATTGTCACTATTGAAACGACTAAACGTTTCGGACGTTTAACCACCAACATTTGTACAGTAGCTACTGAAGATGGAGGTTGAACTTCCCAAATGTTTGGTCGTCGTTTAAATAAATAGTGAAAATGTTGGGTTCTGCAATTGTATTGATGTTCCTTTTAATATATATATATATATATATATATATATATATATATATATATATATAGGGTATTTTCACAATTAAACACGTGAAATGAATGAATGAATGATGCAAACCCACAAGGAAAAAGAAAAATGATTCCAAGGCCTTTCGTGTATTCAGAAGTATACCTCGTCAGAGAAAGACGTTTACATTTCCCTGACGAGGTGTACTTCTGAATACATGAAAGAACTTGGAATCATTTTTCTTTTCCTTGTGGGTTTGCATCATTCATTCATTTCACTTGTTTAATTGTGACCTTCATCTCATATATATATATATATATATATATATATTATATATATATATTATATATATATATTATATATGTATAATATATATATATATATATAATATATATATGGTGAGTCAAAAGTCTCTTTACATAGGCAAAATGGTTATTTTATTATGCAATCACTTGTAAGTCACAAAATATGCTCTATGTGGGTACCATTACAGTGAATGCACATATGGATGCGTTCCTCCCAGTCATCTCAGCACATCACCTGCAAAAAAGTAAAAAATGAATAATCATTTATTTATCATGACCATTTTTCCTATGTATGGAGACTTTTGACTCACCCTGTATATATATATTAATTGATTATAAGGAAAACCCGAAGATGTTATGCAAATATTATTAAAATGTGGGTTTCCGATAAAAGACTGTTTACAATAATTCAGAGTCTGTATCTTCCTTCTTTTCCGAGTATCATCCCCTTATAATTTGTATCTATAAAAAACCTTGAAGAGAAAATACAGACGGAGGAAGGTCCGTACTCACCCAAAAGGTTGGAATAGGGTCAATGTTTGAATGTAATCATTCGTATTATTTTTCATTCACTCTCTCGGACCCTTTCGAGCAATTATTCGAGTAGATGCGTAAGGTATCATGAAATTAAACAAAATCAGCTTTTAATTAAATTAAAATGGATTTTAAGCATCCTTAAAAGCCATAATATATTATTTATATATATATATATATATATATATATATATATATATATATATATATATATATATATATATATAATGCAAAAATAGTAAATTAACTTCGGTGCCACGAGTACATTTAAACAAAATTAATACATGTATAGCCCTTTTTTAGAGGGCCGAAATTAGAGTGTAGGTTAGGTTAGATTAAAGTCAGGTTTGGTCCAAATTATTAGAGCGTCGATGAAATTCTGTATCGACGAACTGTATAGGTGTTTAAGACCAGCGAAGTTAAGACTGCGTTTCAGACTTATACTCAATTTAGGGACAAGGACTCGCTCCGATGGGTTCTACACGAGATATATTCTCCCAACGTGTCGATCGACTGCCTCGCTCGGGTCTATATGGCGAAGCAATGCCTGTCGTGGGAGTATCCCATCGGTATATGAACATGGATGTGATTGTTGCTGACATATGAAGAACATGTTATGTCGCTAAAATGTCCATTCGGTAGAAACTTTGTCGATGGAAGAATGAACCTTTCAGGAAACCTTTCTTTGAGAAATTAGGACCTATACACAATTCATCGATAAACTGTCGTTAACCCAGTTAACCCGAGAAAGTACTGTGATGTTTATGTAACGTCACCACGACATTATTATTATGAAATGTACGTTTTGGGGTATTAATTCTAAATCACTCATTCACTGTTTGTAAACTTTGGAGATATATAAACCCTAAAAATCTCAATCTAACATTTTAACGACGGCGTTACCCCCTCTACTACAACTGGTTCGGATCCCACGTAAAGTTGTGAGAATCCCTTCCCCACGGTCAAATGATCTTAAATGTCGCGAAAGAGGTTAAAGAACCCCATCAAACAAGCATCATTATTTGCGTAATTTGAGTACTACAGTACTATCGTTCTTTGGCTTTCACCAAATAGTTAAAATAAATCTTTGGAAACTACCTTACTTTCTAAATCCTGTCCGTTGTGTGTACACTAAAGGTGAAAGTACAAATTAGCTTAAATGTACTCTGGAAATAATAAAGTATTTGAAGAGTACAGTCCCCCCCCCCCGATTTACCCGCTCCTCATTTGCGCGTTTTCGGATTAACGCGGTCCAAAAATTTTTTTTTTTTTTTTTTTTTTTATAAATAAACGACCATAAATCCCAATCGGTTGTAATTGGAGCAAAAATACACAAAAATCAAACAAATTAAAAATTTTATAATAAGTTTAGAAATATTTATTGATTAATCAAAATTCAAAATATCACCATCTCGACAGATATGCTTTCCTTTTTTTTTAAAAATCTGCTAGATGGATTTTCGTTTTAATTATAACCGATTGGGACTTATGGGCTACCCTGTACAGTTGTTAATTGCTTAAGCAATTTTTCTTTTACAAATTATTCTTACATTACACGTTTAGTCCCAAAGAATGTGAACTGTGCAGATACTGTTGGTGCAGTACTTGAAAATAATAATAATAATAATAAAAATAATAATAATAATGATGATAATAATGATAATAATGATAATAATAATGATAATAATAATAATAATAATAATAATAATGCATACTAAGGCCATTGCTAAGCTATAAGGACAGGATGCATATTCCTTCATGGTGATCCAGACACGTGTCTTACAAAGACCCAAGTAAGATCTACTCTGTAGGCATTCTCTCGACCCGATCACTGACTAATAATTACAGTTATGTATTATTTTATTATTGATGTTATTATTATTTATTACTATTGATTTATTAATGATTTGTTATTTATTTTATTCCCCCATGTTAAATCTTATTTGTATTACTTATTTTTCTGGCGTTTGGTTCCCATAGTTCCCGAGCAGAAAAATAAGCTTATTTTCTAAATTTAACTTTGATTCCTCTAACAAATTTAGGGCATTAACTAGTTGTAAACTTATTGTAAATTTGTGATAATGTTATTAAGTTAATAACCAAATGTATTTTCACTAAATTTTCTAAATTTTTAAGTCAGTTTATGTCATAAAGCATACATACATACGTACATTGTTTAACAATCCACTGCTCATTCCTAATGAAATGGGCAATGGACATGGCACCTGAAATCGTCACCTGAAGGCAATCAGATCAATTACGCAGACAGAGCTACAAAAGGATCGCCACGGGGGATAAAGTACAACCCCCAACCTCAGGGATTCCGTATTAACTTTATCTACTGAGAAAATTTAAAATCTATAAAATCGGCCTAATGTCAAATTTGCTCGAAGTGATATTTAAGCGACAAGTTACTGTAGGTTAGATTAAGTTAGGTTAGGTTAGATTAGGTTGATACAAATTCCATTTGCATTGTAAACTGTTAGAAAACAAAAAACGACAAAAACAAAACAATCTTTAATTAGAAAGAATACATTACATAAAATATAGAATATTAAATGCTTCAAGCGAAACATCAGAGGCGCAGAACGAACAATTCGGGGAAAGCAAATCCAAGGTTACATGTACAGTAGGTTTACAAAGTATTAGCAGTTATGTTTGATTTTGCATTTACTGGAAAGTATTCTAATCAAAACATTCTTATCTGAATATGCCGTTGGGAAACATGACGACAGCTTTTCAGGCAAAAATCTTTGAGATTCATTTCAATTTTTACAATAGAAAATAAGAAAATAAATAGAAATAATTCGAAAAATAAAATTGAATTAATTAGTTTCTGTCATTACAAATGAAAATTGAGATAATCTTAGGAATAATAGAAAAATAAACAAAGCGGTAAACAATACATGATTATAATTTCACGAATTAATTAATATCTATTATTACAGATAAAAAATTCGACAATTTTAATTTTTAAATAATTTAACTAGGGATAACTAAAATAATATAATTATGGATAACTGAAGTACATTATACTCGTATATTCAATGTAATGTAATGAAAACTTTCGAAATATAATTTATATAACTTGTGATTGCACCCGATTGAAGACTGAGTTTAAGGTCAATGTAATTTCTGAAAAAAGACTGCAATGTTTTTGCTGCCTCTTATAAAGGAGCAGATATATAGAACTCCATACGTAAAATATCAGACAGGCACCATCATTAATTTCGTTTTGCAAATCACTAAGGCAACACTTAAACGCCTATTAATGTATAACATCTCAGTTACACACACACACACACACACACACACACACACACATATATATATATATATATATATATATCACAATTATTCCAGTTATATATCCCCGTTACAACTGTACACACACACACACACACACACACACATATATATATATATATATATATATATATATATATATATGTGTGTGTGTGTGTGTGTGTGTGTGCAACTGGGATGTTGTACACTAATAGACGTTAAAGTGTTGCTTTCGTGATTTGCAAAACGAAATTAATGATGGTGCCTCTCTGCCATTTATAGGTATGGAGTTCCATATATCTGCTCCATTATAAAAAGCAGCATTTCCTTCAGTTTTAAACGAATAATTTGGTTTGTATATGAAATCATTGGGAGGTCTCGTATTATGATTATGGCTGTTCTAATGCGGGTTAATCGCCCTGTGAATGGAGGAAGTATAGTTTCTGTTATTAGCAACTTTGTACATATTAGTACTAAAATATAGTTTATATAAGTCATTTAATTTTTGAATATTCAAATCTCTGAACGTTGGAGGGGTATGGTATTGTCTTTTATTATTGTTTGAAAGAGTCGTTAAACATTTTTATGGATTACTTTTAGCAGATATCTTACATAATTCTTTCTTTGTAATGCCGTACTGTAAGTGTCGATGAATAAGTGAGTAATACAGCATAAAGAGAATAATTTGAGGGATTTTTTTTTTAAAGTTTGAACATTATGTAGGAAAATCTAAGTATTCTTTTGAAATTTAATTTAACTTAATGCCAAGCACTTAAACTTCATTTACTTTTGCAAGAGAATTGTTTCCAATTATTATGGAGTGTACGCAATTAAAGTTTTTTAGTTATACTCGTACAGTATATGATTTTGTCAAGTTCAGTAAAAGCTTGGGATCGCCTGAAGATCAGGGCTCCCAGCCTTCGTTAGTTAGCCTTATAAGGCTAACTAGAGAAGGCTGGGGGCCCTGATCTTCAGGTGATCCAAAGCTTGTTTGCGTACATCCATTTATAGAAATGTTTTAATTGCCTGCTTATTTCCTTTATTGGGGAGTTGATATTGTACAGGGTGTCCTGAATGTCTTGTTACACCTATGTAAATGTTACTCCAGTGTTCTGTAACTATGGTAATGAAAGTATATAGTAGTAAACACTGAGACATTTTATTTTATACAGAATTATACAACATTGTAGTTTATACATAGTTATACAGAAGTTTATCATGTATCCAATGGATCTGTACGCAAACCATCGTTCTCACTGAGCAGAATGATTTTACGCCAGGTTCGGTGTGCTATGCTCCTCAGCGTTTTAGGTGTTACAAGTTTAAAAGCATCCTTTACGGCTTCCTTTAGTCCGTCATTAGAATCATAACGTTTTTAAGAAACCTTTTCCTTTATAAATCCCCATAATGTATTGTCACAACTCGAGAGATCTGGGCTTCTCGGAGGCCATTTTAATGTTGCATTTTAATGTCCCAATCTATCGATCAGAAACACCTTGTTTAAATATTCACGAACCCTCAAGGAATAGTGGGGAGGTGCTCCATCCTGTTGGAACCAAACATCATTTAATATTCCGAGAGTATACATAGGTGTAACAAAACTTTCGGGACACCCTGTAGAGTGTAAAAGTGAGTGTTGTATCGTCTGCATACTGAATACAGTTTGATGTTGTTGACAGATAAAAAAATCATTTACATTAATTAAAAAAAATAGGGGTCCAAGGATAGATCCTTGTGGAAACTCACTTTCCAATACAGCATATTTTGGCGAAATGACTTTTAATTTAACATATTGGTGACGATTAGAGATACACGATATAAACCAGTTCAGCGTATTTCCCCTTATGCCATACGTATTTAATTTATCTGATAAGATATTCGAAAACGTATCAAAGGCTTTGGACAAGTCAAGAAAAACTAAAATTGTGTGTTTTATAGTTTAGGTTCTTATAGATATTTTCTAATAGCATGTTCATAGCGTATTCTGTGGTGTGACCTCTAAATCCAAGCTGTTTTTTCTCAGATGTCGTATTGAGCTAATAATTTGATTAGTCTATTGTATATGATTTGTTCAAATATGGCTGGTAATATGGGGATTGGCCGGTAATTAGATAGAGAATCAGAACTGCCTGATCTGAATATTGGACAAACTCTGCCGATCTTCAGGTAATGGGGAATATTATGCATCTTGTACGATTGACTCATTCATATGCTTTGTGAGTGGAGTTGCTATATCATCCGATGTTAGTTTATATATTTTTATTGGAATTAAACTGATAGCTGCTCTTTTAGTTTTCAGTGTGGCTTCTTTCATATTTTCATTATTTTTAACAAGTTTTTCAATGTGACTGAGGTTTCGTTTGAAAGAATTGGTTCAAAGAAAGTATTCTGGTGTGGCTTGTGGTGCATATTGCTGGTAGTGACTGACACAATTCAGACGTGATACCCAGTCAGCAAGCACACGGTGAATGATGTCAGGAGTAATGGTGTTACATGCCCCAATAATGCGCTGCCGCAAATGTTCAACACTCCTAATTTTCTCTGCGTATACCAGCGCTTTCAAGTGGCCCCAGAGATAAAAATCTAGTGGCGTGAGATTCGGGCTTCTAGCTGGCCATTCCACAGGCCCTCGACGTCCTATCCAATGACCATGGAATTGTTGGTACAGGTATTCCCTTACTTGGGTGCTGTAATGTGCAGGAGCGCCGTCTTGCTGGAACCATGTTGGGAAATTTCCTTCTTCGTTCAAGACACTGGGAAATGCTTCTTCCTTGAGCGTACGTAGGTAGGTGCCTCCAGTGACATGTTCATCGAAAAAGAGGGGGCCTATGATGCGATCCTTCCAAATGCCACACCATACCATCACCCGAGATGCACCTTGTTCCTTTGAAGAGGTATACCAGTGAGGGTTGTTTTGAGACCAGTAGCGGGTGTTCTGTCGATTTACCTCACCATTTCCATAAAAAAACAACCTCGTCACTGAACAGAATGGTGGACGGGAAATTGGCATCCTGAGCATAAATTATGGTTTGTAGAAATAGAAAAATATGAATTTCTCCTATGATGCCGGACTTATGGGACACCCTGTATATATATATATATATACACAGTATATATATATTAAAACATTAATATCAACTAATATCAACTATCTTATTTTCTTTTAGCTAATTTTAATTTACAATGCCAGCAATTACATGTTTTATTGGAAAGTTTATTGTATTATTTTATATATATATATTTTTTTTTAATAAAAGATTTTTACCTGGAGGCTGAATTTGTTTTGTGTTAATTCTTTAATCTTATCAGTTATTATTTAGGTGCAATAGTACATGTTGATTCAAATTTCAAGGTGTATTTTTGAAATTTTACATTTATAATACACCTAAAATACACAAAAAAAAACAGGGCCAAGGGAACTTGGTTGGAACTATCGT
Source organism: Bathynomus jamesi (assembly GCA_023014485.1). Taxonomy (NCBI): domain Eukaryota; kingdom Metazoa; phylum Arthropoda; class Malacostraca; order Isopoda; family Cirolanidae; genus Bathynomus; species Bathynomus jamesi. The sequence goes on from JAJOZX010000059.1 coordinate 1,307,242, forward strand.
AAGTTCATGGAATAGCTCACTATGATAGGTTCAATGTATGGAAGAGTTTCTATAATAAAGACGCTATACAGTATATGTATAACCTTTGTTTATATACTCTATATATAGTGTCTTTATATATATATATATATATATATATATATATATATATATATATACACACGAGGGTGGGCTGAAAAGTAATGCCTCCACTTGAATAATTCTGGATTGTGTAGAGGTAGCCAGATAAAACCAGTTTTGTGTTGTAACTTGATATCCCCAGATTCCCCACCGCATTCCAGATTGTGTAGAGGTAACCAGATAAAACCGGTTTGTGTTATAGCCTAATATTACCTGCACTCATTCCATACGTTGGGTCAGTATCGATTACAAATGAAAGGAGTAAAGACGTTCGCTTCAAGCAACGTGCCGTAATTTAATTTTTGACCGCGGAAAGTGTTGCTTCGATAGACATTCATCGGCGAATGCAAGCTTTGTACGGCAAACAGTGTGTTGATGTGAGTACTTCGACGTTGGGCGAGGCAATGTAAAGAAAGAGAAGTACGGCAAGAAGATTTGCGAGACAAACCGCGAAGTGGAAGGCCTGTAACGGCAACCGACGAGTCTCATCGGAACTACGTTGACGAACTGATTCGTGGAAATCGTCGCATTAAACAAAATGAAATTGCTGCAATGCTCGATATCTCCAAAGAGCGAGTGGGACACGTTATCAGTATTCTCGGTTACCGAAAGGTCTGCGCCAGATGGGTGCCTCGCATGCTCACTGCCGAGATGAAAACTGAGAGACTACGCATTTGCCAAGAAAATCTGCAACGCTTCGAAAATGAAGGAGGGATAACAATCAACTCCGCACGTTGTATTGAAACTCTGAAGAAGTTGAAAAAACGGATCAGGAGGATTCACCATGACAACGCACTGTCTCACACCAGTGTTCAAACGCGAGAAGCAATTGAGAATGTGCAATTCACCATCTTGCCGCATCCACCATATAGCCCCGATTTAGCACCATGCGATTTTCACCCGTTTCCTAAACTTAAAGAACATCTCAGTGGAAATCGCTACGAGTCTGACGAAGAAGTTAAGGCCGCTGTGAAATTTTGGTTTCGTAGTCAAAGCGCCGAGTTTTACCAGAATGGATTTCAAAAACTCATGTATCGTTGGCGTAAATGTATCTCGGTAGAGGGTGATTTTATAGAAAAGTAAATGTATCATTTTGAAGAATAAACTCAAAGGTACAGATCTGCTTTTGTTTCGATAAAATCCTTCAGCCCGTTTAAAATTTATTTGAGTGGAGGCATTACTTTTCAGCCCACCCTCTTAAACAGTATATATATATATATATATATAATTTTATTTTTGTTTTGTAAATTGCAGAAGCTTAATTCAATTCTGAAACGGAACCAAGTGGGCAAAGAAAGAAAATGGAAAAAAAATTAAAGCATTTTTTTTTTTTTAATTTTAAAATTTTAATCCATGCATTTTTCTAGCTTTAAAAAGCGAAATATTATTTTGGTTTAAAGCCACAGAAGTACTTTTCATGCATAATAAATTAGGAAAAGTATTTACTTTAAATTTTATGTATTGTATATATATATATATATATATATATATATATATATATATACTGTGTGTGTGTGTGTGTGTGTGTGTGTGTGTATATATATGAAGGGAGAATATATATTTTTTGATGAAATTTTTTTAGTTTAGAGCCAAAAACGTTTCATTTTGTTTCCAGAGGTCATTTTACCGCTTTCCTTAATTAAAGTCGCTTTAATAAAAAGTTTTCAAATATTTTTAAACAAAAAAGTTGAACAGCGGGAAGCGGAGGGGGGTGATATAAGGGGGGAAGGGAGAGAGAAGAAGATGACTCCCTCTGTCTATATGTTTAACTCCGTCTGTATAATATAAGGGGAAAAATCATCTCTTTTGTGCTGATGTGTTTTTGGTTGTTGGCGTTCACGAAGTATCTTTCTGGGTCTTCTTCGGTTCCATCATAATTTATGTTTCATCCAAAGACTTAATTTAGAAAGAACAAGCATAGAAGTAATCTACAACATATATATATATATATATATATATATATATATATATATATATATATACGTGTATATATATATATATATACTTTATGATACTTTAGGAGGGTTTGAACGACGGTTCAGGATCGGCCTGCGGTCGAACCCTCTCTAGCATCCCACCTCATTTGTGGGATTTGATGGAGGAGTGAATTGTTTTCCGACCTCTTCCTGCACTCATAGCCAGCTACGCATGACTGGTCAGGGACTTTGCACAGGAACCTGTCCAGTTCCTGAAATTATTCAGGTTCTTTGGGCAGGACATTAAAAAGTTTTGGGCCTCGTATTCCGAGAGTATTTTCCATCCTTCTCATGGCCCCTGTCATTCCAGTGTGTTTCTATTTCGTTTCTAAGGTTAGGGACAAAACCCTCGAGTATTTTCCATATGTATATTATTGTATACCGCTCGCGTCTTCTTTTCAAAAAGTAGAGTTTCAGGAATTGTAGTCGAGACTAGTAGTCTTCAAATTTCGTTTCCTCCATCTCAGATGTAAAAGTCCTTTGTATAGCTTCAATGTTCGCAATGTCTCGTTTTCTATATGAGCTTGTGAGTACTGAGCAATATTCAATTATTGGTAGGACTAGACGCTTCCGTAATTTGAGCATGATGTTTGCTTTTCTGCTGCGAAAGCTCCTCCAGATAATTCCCATTATTTTTCTAGCTGTTGCAATTTTAATGGTATCGTGCTCTCTGAATTCTGTATCCGACGACATTATTACTCCACGATCCCTGACTTGGGGATTTGGTGTTATCTGTTTGTCTTGTAGAGTTTTGTACCCTTTATTCTGTAGCACTTTGTTATTACCATATCTTACAAGTTGGAATTTTTCTTCGTTGAACTTCATATTGTTGTCTTCTGTCTACTTGAATAATGTTTCAATGTAATTTTGTAATTTTCCTATGTCACCTTCGTTTGATATTTACTTGCTTATCTTTGTGTCATCTGCGAAACATGATACAAAACGGTCATTAATACTGTATCTGCATCAATCTGCAATCATTATTATGAACAGCAAGGGAGCTAATACTGTAACTTGTTGGACAGAGCTCATGACTCCTGAGACTTCGGATTTAACTCCATTTACTATTACTCTTTGTGTTCTTTGAGTCATAATATTCATTGTCGGCTTTCCAGTAATTCCTGTATTCTTAAGTGTGTGTGTGTGTGTGTGTGTGTGTGTGTGCTATAATTCCATTGTTACATTTATCGAAGGCTTTAGCAAAGTCAGTATATACTACATCTATGTTTTCTCCTCGACACAATGTTTCCAATATTTTCTCCTGGTGGTCTAGTATCTGCGAAGGCATGATCTTCCAACCCTGAAGCCGTGTTGATTTGAACTGTATAAATTCTTTTCTTGTAGGTAGTAAGTAGTTTTGCCTCTAATTATACGTTCAAAGCACTTTATAAGGTGGAAGGTGATTGCTACTGGCCGATAATTTTTAGGCATTGCTCTGTTGCCTCCTTTAAATAAGGGGGCAATGTTCGCGTTCTTTAATGGAAGTTGAATTTGTCCCGTGTCGAGTGATTTTCTCCATAGTAAGTACGAGGATCGACACGAAAGTAATGCCTCTTCTTTTATTTTCACTAACTATAACTCCAGTTACAATGAAAATTAAAGGGAATATGCATCCATACGTGGCAAATATAAAGTAAATAGAGTAAATAAATATATGTACACATATACTGTATATATAAATAAAGTAAATATAAACTGAAAAATAAGAAGCTTTACTTTCGTACCGGTCCTCCTCGTTTGTCTTACGGATGATGTTATGTTTGTTTTAGGTCCACTTCTATTTCGTATAGTTTTTTCTAGTTTGAGTCTCCTTGTTTCAGTTCCGCACCTGTGGAGATTTTTTACGGCTTGTTTCCGTTGTCTAAATGGTGTCCAGATTTTTCTCTCGAGCTTGCTACGTTTCTTTTTTTCATTTTCTATTATACAAAGTATTTCTTTGGAGTCTTCTCACGAAGTAGCAATTCCTACTTTGCTTTCTTTAAATCTTCATTTACACTTTCCCAATCTCCTTTTCTATGAATTTATATTTAAACCTTTAACTATTTTTTCTGACTCTCTGGGATGCGTTTTTGGACCTCTGGTTGCTAACTTTAATTGAATATCTATTAGGTTATGGTCGGAGAAATTTGTGTGCGTTACCTTTTTATTTATTATTATCTCATTGTTATTTGTCAAAATTAAATCCAAAACATTCTCTTTTCTAGTGGCTTCACAGATTTCCTCGGTAAGTTCATAATGTTCCATACTATCTAGTAGCATTATTCCTTGGGTTCTATCATCTTTTGTAAAGTTACCATGAAACTTCTCAACATATATAACTTTATAATTTTTCTTCCACGTTATGAATGGAAAATTAAAATCCTTACAAATTAAAATATTTGGTGCTGGAGTTTCAAGTAATTTTAACAAGTTTTCTATTTCATTGTAGCGAATTGGAGTTAACTTTTTGTGGTGTCTGGTGGTCTGTAGACGTTCATAATAATGGTTAGGTTCGGTTCTTTTACTTCTAAAATAATAATTTCGACTGTGCTATTTGATTTGCTTACCTTCACCTCACAAGTGTATGTGTTTTTCACGTAAATGCAACACCCTCCTTCTCGTCTAGCAACTCTATCTGCTCTGTATATGTTGTTGTCGAATATTGCTATAAAGTTTTCACAGCCTTTTCGCATTTACGTAAGTGTGTTTCCGTCAGGAATATGATATCTATGCTGGTTTCCAGAGCTAACTTTTGCAAGTATTGTAATTTGTAGTTTGCATGCTCAGTATACAAGCCTTGTATATTTGTATATAATAAATTTATAGTGTTTCTAGTCTTCGTGGTCGGTTTTCCTAAATAATGGTCGTTTCCTGGTCGATGTTGTCAGTTCTTCTTTGGTGTTATTGGTTAGGCCCCTGCATTGGGAGTACTGTGGCTGCTGCGGCCCTTTATACCATTGTGGATGTTGTATTAACGGTGGGTGGTGATGAATATATATAAATCCTACAAAAGTACAATAAATGCACATGTAGTACCATGGAACATATATATATATATATATATATATATATATATATATGCGCCTCGGTGGTGTAGTGGTTAGCGTCGCTGACTACGAATCCATCGGCCCCGGGATCGAGACCTTGTGATTGCAGCCGGCGTGCAGCAAAACCCAGCTGTTCATCCTTCCACACAATAAAAAAGTGGTTGGTAGATAAATGGGGACCCTGGGTGGCCTAGTGGTTAAGACGCTGGGCTGATGGTGGGGCATGGTTCGGATTCCACGTTAAACTGTAGGTCTAAGGTGGAGTGATAAACTTGACCTTCGTCAGAATGAGCAATTCGGGCGGAGGCAAACCAAAGATTATATATATATATATATATATATATATATATATATATATATATATATATATATATATATATATATATACCGGGTGTCCGAGAATTATCTGTACAATTTTTGGCTGTTATTAAAAGTCAACCATGAAGTGTAGAAATTCCAGTGTTGTCCCATTTTACAGAGAAACTCATTAAGTTTTTTCTGATAACAAGTTTTGACAAGTTTTTTCTTTTTTGTACGCGGTGACAGACATTGATGATTTAAAAGCAAGAATCACAGCTGCTATTGAGCGAATTGATGTGGATATGCTGCAGCGTACATGGCAACATTTGGATTATCGATTGGATGTTTTGCGAATCACTGATGGTGCACATATCGAATGTTTGTAACAACGTTACTTTAATAAAGAAACTTTTGAAAATACAGATTCTAAATAATCTTGTTTAAGAATTTTACGTGTGTTATCAAGAATTTTATTAAAAGATGAAATTGTACAGATAATTTTCGGACACACTGGAATTTCTAAAAAACTTGTCAAAACTTGGTATCAGAAAAAACTTAATGAGATTCTCTGAAAAATGGGACAACACTGGAATTTCTACACTTTATGGTTGACTTTTAATAACAGCCAAAACTTGTACAGATAATTCTCGGACACCCTGTGTATATATATATATATATATATATATATATATTAGTTTTTAAAAGTAAATTTTTACCATTAAGCTTTCTCTCTGAACTTTCTTTTTTCAGGGAAGGTTGTTCAAATTAGAGAGCAATTGAAAGAACTTTGGAAAAGCAAACGAGCTTTTGCATCTTGATGTATTTTCTATTTGGTGAGAAAGACCCAGAATGCATTCACAGATTTTCTTTTGAAAGGAAACCACTTTTGACCAATTCATTTTCCTAACACCTTTCCTTTGAAAATAATTTTTTTTGTTAACGTTTTTTTTACTATTTTTTATTTTTTTATTTTTTTGCTTAGTGTTTTTTTTTATAGGTTGGCTCGTTCCTTTTTTTGTTACTGTTGGTATTTTCTTTGTTATTTTTGTCAGTTTCGTAATTTTGTTATTGTTTAGTTATTTTTTATTTTTGTTACTTTTGGTTAGTTCTTACTCTTTGTTGTTGTGTTTTACTCTTTTACTTTTATTACTTTTTGTTACTTGTTTTTTTTGTTACTTTCTTACTTTTTTTACTTATGTTACTGTTTTGTGTTAGTTTTTGTTGTTTTTGTTACTGTGTTTTTGTTACTTTTTGTTGTTTTTGTTGCTGTGTTACATTTTGTTACTTGTTATTTTCGGTTACATTCTTACTGTTTTACTTTTTACTTTTTTTGTTATTTTAGTTTTTACTGTACTGGAAATATTAATCCCCCATTTTTTTGTTACAGTTTTGTCACAGTTTTGTTACAGTGTTTTTGTTACAGTTAAGTTCAGCAATGGACCTTCTTTAAAATATTTTTTCTCTAGTAGTAGTATGTGTCGCACTGTTTCATATATATATAATAATAATTATTTTCTCATACAATAAAAAATTAATACTTTATATTTTCTTCTTTGTCTTTTTTGTTCTTTGTTCTTTGTGTTTTTGTTACAGTTAAGTTCAGTAATGGACCTTCTTTAAAATATTTTTTCTCTAGTAGTAGTATGTGTCTCAAAATGTTTCACGTATATAACAATAATTATTTTCTCATACAATAAAAATTAATACTTTATATTTTCTCCTTTTTCTTTTTCCCAAAATCCTTTTGATGTAAACAACATCACGATACAATCTGAATCCATTAAAAAAATATAATATAATTATTATATTTTGAATGGATTCAATATCAGTCCCTTAACAAATTAATATTCAATTATTAGATACATATTTTTATGTATATTTTTTATTTAATTTTTTTATTTGGTATAATTTTAATTAATTTTTTTTATCCTTCGATTTTTTCCTCTTTAACTTTTACATTTTTGTGTATGAAATAATTTCAGTCCAATAGGTTTGATATACAGGGTGAATCAAATGTCCTGCCCCACAGGTATTTATTGTATAGTTATTTTTTAGGCAGGACTTTTGACTCACCATATATATACAGTATATATATATATATATATATATATACACACACTTCGTTAACTTCGTTCAGGTTCCGTGTGTTCGTCTCCCTTCACACGAAGGTCAAGCTGGTGGCCCCGCCTCTACTTGGCTTGGTGGAGGACCGAGTTCTCTTGCGCTCTCCACCGCACATAGCCAGGTACACCCGGCTCATCTAGTACCGTCCTGAGCCAGGCATCTAGTCTTCTCTTGAAGACTTCAACTTTGACCCTTGTAACGTTTCTGAGGTCTTTTGGAAGCTGGTTAAAAAGTCTTGGCCCCCTGAAACCAAGCTATTTTCCTTCAGTGTTGAGGAAGTCTCTTTTCTGGCCTTTAATTTTGGAACACTGCTCATTCTGCCTTTCCTATTTCTAGCGTTGTTTGGATGGTAATTGGGTTTAGTTTGAGGTTTGGTACCAGTTTTTCGATAATTTTCCATATGTAGATTATGGTATACCTCTCTCTTCTTCTTTCCAGGGAGTACATATTTAGTTTGCGTAGTCTTTCCCAGTAGTTGAGTTCTTTGCAGCCATCAATCTTGGTTGTGAAATGTCTCTACGTTTCTTCTAGTTTATTAATTTCTTCCTTTTTATATGGGAACGTCAAAACTGAGCAGTATTCAAGTTTTGGTATGATCAGTTTTCTCAGCAGTAGGGGAATCATAACTGTCCTGTCCCTCCTTTTGAACGTTCTTAGTACCTGTCCCGCGAATCTTTTTGCTTTATTTATCGCTATTTGATTTTGTGTCTCAAATTTGGCATCGTCGGTCATTATTAACCCCAAGTCGACAGCTTTCGTGCTTCTCTGAATTTCTTGTCTATCTGGAGCATATGTAGTCTGTTCAAGTTCCTCATTTCTACCATATTTCAAGAACTGAAATTTCTTGGTGTTAAAAGTCATATTGTCGTCTTCTGACCACTTGTATATTTTGTTCGTGTCCCTCTGCAAGGCCTCCACTTCATTTGCGTCGCTGATTTTTCTGCTGATCTTTGTATCGTCCGCAAAGGATATTACTATACTGCAGCTGTTTACTCTACTGTCTATGTCTGTTAGCATGATAATGAACAGGAGTGGGGCCAGTACTGTACCTTGTGGTACTGAGCTGCGTACTTCTGATTTTGATGATGATACAGCTTGAATTTTGACGACCTGTAGACGTTCTCTGAGGAAGTTGTAGATCCATTTTCCCACTTTGCCTGTTATTCCCATATGTTTCATTTTATATGCTATTATACCATGATCATATTTGTCGAAAGCTTTAGCAAAATCCGTGTATATGACATCATAGTTTTTATTGTCTTCAAGTGCATCTAGGATATTGTTATAGTGGTCTATAAGTTGTGATAGGCATGATCTTCCTGATCGGAATCCGTGATGATTTTCGTTGAATCTTTCCAGTGTCTCCAAGAAGTCATAGATTTTCTCTCTGACTATTCTTTCAAATATTTTGGTGAGGTGGGACGTCAATGACACTGGTCTATAGTTCTTTGCTTGAGATCTATCTCCTCCTTTATATATAGGGACAATGTTCGGTCTTTTCAAAATCCTCGGTATTTCCAGTGTCTAGGGATCTTCTCCATATCCAGCATAAGGGTGTAGCTATTTCATTTTTACAGTTTTTAATCAGTAGTGCATTCCATTTGTCCGGACCTGCAGCTGAATGTGATTTCATTTGTCCTATAGCTCTCGCTACATCTTCTGGGGTAAAATCAAAGTATGTTATACAGTGTCCTTGCAATTTCTCTTCGAAGACTGCATCTATGTCTGGTATCGCTTTGTCACTTTTTGGGGCACTGAAGACCGATTCATATTGGGCTCTCAAGGTCTTAGATATTTATTTTAGATCGTCTGTTAGTTCATTATTTCCTTTCCTTAAGGGCCCGATAGTAGCGCGCTTTTTTGTTTTCCTTTTCGCATAGCCATAGAAGTATTTTGGATTTTCCTTTATTGCTTCTACTGCCTTTTCCTCTTCCCTCCCCGTATGGCCCATAATCAGGGTTTGTATTTCCTTATCAATATTCCCCAGTTTTTCTTCTATTGCTTTCCTGGCATTGCTGTCTCCACAATTAGCTAACTTCGTCGCTACTCTCTTTCTTTTGCGAAATATTCTTCTTTTTTGCTTCTCTAGCCAGTTCCTCTTTCCTTTTGGCTGTGCTTTCGGAGCATATTTTTCCAAAATTCTCAGCGTCTTTTCTTCCAAGGTTGTTAGCATTTTCTTAGTTCTTTTATTCTCTAAGACTGTTCTCCACTCTATCTGGGCCATGTGTGATATGATTTCTTCCCAATTTATGGTCTTGGAGTTTAAGTTAAAAGCCCCAAACTTGCTTCTTCCTTCCGTATGTGTCGTGTCTTTTAATGTTATCGCCATATTTGTGGATAACTCGATTATGTTGTGGTCTGAAATAATAGATGGGGTTATTTTTATATCGGCAATCAAGTTCGTGTTATTTGTGAATAACAGATTTAGGCAGTTATTTTTTCCTGTATTTTCTGTTATCTCCTGTGTCAGCAAAAATTCGTTTGTGAGAGCCATCAGCATTTTTGCTTGCTCCTGGTCCTCTTGTGGCCCCCTAATCTTGCTGTATAAATATATTTCTACCCACCTTTTTGTATTTTATAAATGGGAAATTAAAATCGCCGCAGAGTATTATATTAGGGGATGGAGAGTTTACAGACTTTATTAGGGTACTCATATCATCAATAGCATCCGAAAATTTTTCAGTTGGAGAGTTTGGAGTCTATAGATGACTATGAGTGAGTACCATGTTTAGTTTCTCTATTTTCACTGCAAGGGTTTCTACGAAACTGTTGGATTTACTTATTACCATCTCTGTCATATGCCTCTCATATACATAAAAACACAACCACCTTTACATCTCGCTGTTCTATCCGCTCTTAGTAAGTTGGATCCATCGATATGCAATTCTTTCTTATCAATACAGTGTTCGCAGTTATCGCAGTTTTCTTCGCAATCTTTAAGATGTGTTTCTGTGAGGCATGCGATGTCCGCCCTTGTTTCGTCCATAAACCCTTGCGCAACTACTTCTACAATAATGGTCACTGCAAATTCGGTGGAAAGGGCAAATTCTACCATCCAGACATTTGCAAAACCTACGCGGCATATGGAACCTGTCAGTACTGGAGAAAATGCTACTATCATCATCTCCTGACAAGTTCAAAGGACAAAGGACAAGTTTCAGGTGACAACAGGAGGAATGTGAGAAAAAAATATGTACACAAATGGCAAACAAAACTCTTTAAACAGAAATAGCAAACAAAATTTTTTCAACATCTTCGACACAATACGGCTGCCAAGTCTTATCCAGCACATGCAGCTGACACAGCTAGGAACCCTCGAACCGGACCGCTTCGTGGCAAGAAGCTTCCAGAGCAGATAGGCGGGGACGGATCCATCTCGGAGGACAACAAGGCTACAAAACACGCGATACCAAAGGGCAACGAACTTAAAATGCACAAGGGGCAATGCAAAACAAAGAACATAAACATTGTCCTGGCAAATATTCAAGGAATAAAACCGAACAATTCACTAAACAAATTTTCACACCTGAAAGAGAGGGTGTTCGTAAATACATTGTCCTCCCTTATATCTGCAGATTCCTTTCACATAGTATATACATAATTATAGCTTCTTCCCCATTTTTACTTGGGGCCTTTGTTTTTGGTGGTTTCAGTTTGATTTCTTTATTGTCTGCGTGTTTTTTCCTATTGCTGCTAATGTCCTTTGTTTGAAAGCTTTGGATTTGGTTTTATATATATATATATATATATATATATATATATATATATATATATATATATATATATATATATATAAATTATATATATATATATATATATATATATATATATATATTATATATATATCAGTGACACTCTCGGCTCTTATTGACACTCTTTGACACTTACTGACACTTCGTGACACTCTGGGGCCCATATTGCAATACAATAAACGTGCTTACATAATTTCAGTCTATAACAATAGTACATTAATAAATAAGAAATTTAAGGTGGGGATTGTCCACACGGATCCTTGTGGACAGAACGCCAATAAATAACTAAATATATATATATATATATATATATATTTCTCTCTCTCTCTCTCTCTCTCTCTCTCTCTCTCTCTCTATATATATATATATATATATATATATATATATATATACTTTCCGGTTATCTGAGGGGTGCGTACCAGATAATTTCAAGTTAGCAAACGTAACACCTATCTTTAAGAAAGGCGATAAAGGTGCGGCGGGAAATTAAGTTTAACGTCAGTTGTAGGTAAGCTACTGGAATCAATAATTAGGGATCGTATAGTCGAACACTTAGAATACCATAAACTTGTTAGAAATACGCAGCACGGATTTAGGCGAAACAAAACTTGCTTAACTAATCTTTTAGAATTTTTCCAAAGCGTTGTTGACGTTTACGATAGACATCGGGCGGTTGATGTAGTGTATTTAGATTTTCAAAAAGCGTTTGACACCGTGCCGCACAAAAGACTCATTGAAAAACTAAGGCTCATGGAATCAGGGGTGTAGTAATAAATTGGCTAGAAGAGTGGTTGCGAGGCAGGAAACAGAGGGTGGTCGTTGATGGAGCGGAGTCGTGTTGGGCTAATGTAGCGAGTGGCGTTCCTCAGGGTTCTGTATTGGGCCCCTTGCTTTTTCTTATATATATTAACGATTTAGATGTCGGCCTAGTCAGTACAGTTTCAAAGTTTGCGGATGACACGAAGCTGGGTGGTAGGGCGATTAATGACGAAGATAGAGGTAAAATTCAGGAAGATCTGAATAAAATCGTTGATTGGTCAGTCACATGGCAAATGAGATTTAACGTTGATAAGTGCAAAATTTTGCATATAGGTTCGCGTAACGGTAATTTTGCGTATAGTATGTCAGGGAAAGATTTAACAAGCGTAGAGCAGGAAAAAGATTTAGGAGTTATAGTCACTGGTGATTTAAAAGTAGCAAAACAAAGTAGTGCAGCGGTCAATAAGGCGAACAAAGTATTAGGTTTTATAGCTCGAAATTTTGAGTACAAATCGCGCGATATTATAGTTCCACTTTATAAATCATTAGTTAGACCCCATTTGGAGTACGCGGTCCAATTTTGGAATCCGCATATGCGCAAAGATATAGACAAAATCGAAAGAGTTCAAAGACGAGCAACTAAGATGATTCCGTCGCTTAAGTCAAAGTCGTACGAGGATAGGCTTAAGGAATTAAAATTGACAACACTCGAGACTAGGAGGTTAAGGGTGTGATCTAATCCAGGTTTTCAAAATTATGAATGGGTTCGATAACGTAGATAGAGATAGCTTTTTCGAAATATCTCAATATAATAGGACTAGAAATAACGGGTGTAAGTTGACAAGTAGAAGGTTCGAGACAGCAGTTGCGAAAAACTTTTTTACGCATAGAATAGTAAATAGCTGGAATAGTTTGCCGGTAGAAGTAATTAGTAGCACGTCTATAAACATGTTTAAAAATCGATTAGACGCATATGTTGATAGAAAGGGTATAGTTTAAGGTAGTAAAATTAAGCCTTTGTGGGGATAGATCCCACAGCTCAACACAGGTGTTGTGGGATATAGGGAGGCAGCGTCTTGGGTTAGGGGATACTCTCTGTCCTTACACACCCCATTTAAAGAGATTCCTCTGCCGAGCGGTGCCCCCCATAGTACTGTGAGGTATTGAAAAACTCATGATTTTCACTTGCCCCCCATAGTACTGTGAGGTATTGAAAAACTCATGATTTTCACTTGCCCCACAAACACCTTCGAATGGGAGACCCAAAATGGGTGCACACACATTTCTACATTACTGTACAGTCTTTACAGCCACACCTACACTTTTCCTCGTAAGTGTATATATTGTAATGTATATGGTTGTAAATTTTGACTTGGTCCGCAATCGATATGGACCGTGACTTGATGGATACCGTAATGAAATTGACTGGATTCTTTGGATCTGATATATTTGCATGTCCGTTATAAATAGATATAGAGTGTAACATATTTGTGGATAGTAGTCTATTATGACTTGATCCTCTGGATCCAGAGATTCTATCTTTAGTTTTAAATCGATAATTAATTAGTTTTAAATTGATAATTATTTAGTTTCGTAAAAATTGGTCGTTGCCAATTTACCGGCAGTTTTTACATAAATTTCTTATGTTCTTGTGGTTCGGAACCCACGTAAAATTGTAGGTCCCCTCCGCCACCACGGAGAACATACACAATACACGATTACGAACACAGTTAGGTAGACCAGCCATGAGTGGATCCTAGGGTCTTTGTTGGTCTGAAACATTATAACATTATAACAAATATTTCGCCTAGTAAATTGACCGATTCTGACGTTGAAAATATTACCTTAATCAGAACATTATTTTATTTTCTAAGTGTGTGTGTGTCTGTGTGTGGTGTGTGTGTGTCTGTGTGTGTGTGTGTAAAGTTCAGTATGTGATAATTCACGAATGGAGTGTGGAATTTTTGTGAGGTAACACTTCTGGTACACGTTTTATACACGTTTAGTGATCGTGTACAAAAAAGAAAATTTTTCATCGCCGGAAAGAAGACATGTTGATTCTCATTAGATTCGGTTACGCCAGATTACGTTAGTTAAAATTTGGTTAGATCAGGTTAAGTTAGATTAGCGAGTAGTTCATTATTTAATAACTTAATAGAAACCATCGGTTCGATGGCACTAAAGTTAAGTTAGGTTAGGTTAGGTTAGGTTGAACTAGGTTTAGTTAATTAGTGTTTAGATATATGAGTTTATAAAAGTCGGTACCTCGTTTATGTGGAGATGCGCACATACATCTGTGTGTGTGTGTGTGTGTGTGTGTGTGTGTGTGTGTGTGTGTAAAAGTATGCACCCTTATGCACACACACGTTTGCTAATTCTAATTGTTATTGTCGTAACACGTTGAATCTGTTCAGTTATGGTTGGGTGGGTAACCGTGTTCCCCATCCAGATGATGTAACGACCTGTGGTTCGACGTTATTAAACTGTGGGTCATTTCTCTCATATGACTTTGGCTGTTAGTAGGGTAGCTAAAGCGTACGATTAATAATAGCAATTGTAATCCGTTTGCAACGGATTTTAAAGGAACAACTTGATAAAAAGTAATCGCAATACCTAGAATATGGATTGGCTAATCCCAGTGATTACAATATAGTATCCTCCCAGCAAGAACTGGGACGTTTAGTGATCGTCATAAATGTTTATAAAACGTCAATAAAACGTTTACTAAACGTTCCATTGCTTGCTAAGCTGTTTTGCAAAGTTAGTCCAGAGACGAAGTTGTTTCAGTCGAGTACAGTCCAAAATTGTTTCTTTCTCCTAATTCTTCTCCTTTCCGTTTTGAAACGATTAAAAGTGTTTCATTGGTTGTTAAACTAGTTGTTTTTTTTAATGTTATAATGTTATAATGTTTCAGACCAACAAAGACCCTAGGATCAACTCATTGCTGGTCTACCTAACTCTGTTCGTAATTGTGTATTGTGTATGTCCTCCGTGGTGGCGGAGGGGACCTACAATTTTACGTGGGTTCCGAACCACAAGAACATAAGAAATTTATATAAAACTGCCTGTACATTGGCAACGACCAATTTTTACAAAACTAAATAATTATCAATTTAAAACTAGTTAATTATCGATTAAAAACTAAAGATAGAATCTCTCGATCCAGAGGATCAAGTCATAATAGACTACTATCCACAAATATGTTACACTCTATATCTATTTATAACCGACATGCAAATATATCAGATCCAAAGAATCCAGTCAATTTCATTACGGTATTCATCAATACTAGTACCTTGCCAACCAAAAATAAGTCACGGTCCATATCGATTGCGGACCAAGTCAAAATTTACCACCATATACATTACAATATATATACTTAGGAGGAAAAGTGTAGGTGTGGCTGTAAAGACTGTACAGTAATGTAGAAATGTGTGTGCACCCATTTTGGGTCTCCCATTTCAAGGTGTTTGTGGGACAAGTGGATCATGAGTTTTTCAATACCTCACAGTACTATGGGGGGCACCGCTCGGCAGAGGAATCTCTTTAAATGGGGTGTGTAAGGACAGAGAGTATCCCCTAACCCAAGATGCTGCCTCCCTATATCCCACAACACTTGTGTTGAGCTGTTGGATCTATCATCACAAAGCCTTAATTTTACTACCTTAAACTATACCCAATCTATCAACATATGCGTCTAATCGATTTTTAAACATGTTTATAGACGTGCTACTAATTACTTCTACCGGCAAACTATTCCAGCTATTTACTATTCTATGCGTAAAAAAGTTTTTGGCAACTGCTGTCTCGAACCTTCTACTTGTCAACTTACACCCGTTATTTCTAGTCCTATTATATTGAGATATTTCGAAAAAGCTATCTCTATCTACGTTATCGAACCCATTCATAATTTTGAAAACCTGGATTAGATCACCCCTTAGCCTCCTAGTCTCGAGTGTTGTCAATTTTAACTCCTTAAGCCTATCCTCGTACGACTTTGACCTAAGCGACGGAATCATCTTAGTTGCTCGTCTTTGAACTCTTTCGATTTTGTCTATATCTTTGCGCATATGCGGATTCCAAAATTGGACCGCGTCTCGAAATGGGGTCTAACTAATGACTTATAAAGAGGAACTATAATATCGCGCGATTTGTACTCAAAATTTCGAGCTATAAAACCTAACACTTTGTTCGCCTTATTGACCGCTGCTGTACTTTGTTTCGCTACTTTTAAATCACCAGTGACTATAACTCCTAAATCTTTTTCCTGCTCTACGCTTGTTAAATCTTTCTCTGACATACTATACGCAAAATTACAGTAGGAGGGGCCACGGGGCGAATGCGCGCAAAAGCGTCCTCTCTCCCTCCCCCGTAGTTATTTAGTTATTCCTAAAAACTTAAATAGTGATAGTTAAGTTAGAAATTGTCAGATGAAAAAGAAACTAAAAACCATTTCGTTTTAAATTTTATTCCATTGAATTAAAATTACTCTTCAAAATTATAATTTTATAATTAAAATTTCTTTCTTTTGAGTCATGTTCACTTTCGAAGTTGGATCAAAATAACATTGCAAGTCCATTCCATGCCCGCGTAAGTGCCAAAACTTTCCTTCATTCCCAAAGGAGTCCCTCACTACTCTAAAGATTTCCCCTCAAAAACTTTGTAAAGATTACCACCACAAACTTAATCGTGTCATTCATATGGAGCATCAGTTCTTGGAGCACGGAAGTTCTATAGAGTTAAAATTAAGCTCTATTGCGGAAGTCATTAATTTGATGAACTCGTGTTTCTTTACAATTTTTGAGGTGAGACGTTATCTGGAAAATAAAGTTTTTGAACGCTCTGATCTTCATCTCAAGTTTGCTTGTTTTGAGTCTATATTATAAAGTTTAAGTTATTTAGCATGTCCGAAGATTTTAACAAGTTCGAAAATACTCTTGATCAACCGTATCGTGTTTCTTCGATACTTTAGCAATTTTATACAACAACGCCAAAACACTAATGCTCGTTCGAACTCACAAAGTCATAAACTCTATAAACGAAAACACACACACACACAGAGGTTTTTATAAGGAAAAATAACCTACATTCGTCGTCAAGTAATGTTCAAACAAAAACCCTCAAAGTAAAAAAAGCCAAAATAACTAAATTATATAAATTAAAACTATTTTCCATTTTTACCTGAAAAAACATGAAAGAAAAACCCTCGAACTAAAATAAGACCGAACAGGAAGTTCTCGAAGAAGAAAGCCGAGCTTTTCTCCTTTCTGATCCTCAGCTAATGTCTTCTCCTTCTTCTTCTGCCCTTCTTCAGCCTCTTCTTCAGAATCCTTAATTCACATTCCGCTTTCATCCCAATGCTTCCTGAATGTTCTTCAAGGAAGAATAAGATAACAATATCTTCAAGACATCAGGGTACTCCTTGAGGGACATGTGCAGGGGCATTTTTTACTCCCAGTCCCCATTTCACTGAGTTACTCCATCCCCCTCTTTCATACTATCTTTTCTCCATTTTGTTGTTGTAGATTTTTGCATGCCTGTTGGAAAGGAGGTGTGTGTGTGTGTATATATAATATATATTTCTTTTTTTTCCTTTCTTTTATTTTGTAAACTGCTATTTGCTCTACAGTAATGCCAATAATCTTGCTAACTTTATTGTATGAGATTAAGTCAATATCAGATAACTGAAAATACGCTCGATGTTGAAAGATAGTGTATTTTAATGTCGATTTTAACTCGGATATTTTTTTTATAAAACTAAATAACGCGTGTTAGACTACTACTAAATTAAGTGTGTGTGTGTATATATATATATATATATATATGGTGTCCATAAAGTCACGCATCATAGGAACATAAGCAATGTCTATTTATTTATGTCTCCATCAGGCCAAATATGTTGAGGAACATTCAAAGAAACCTGCTTTTTCGTTTACAAACATGTTTTGAGATTGGTGGGAATCATTTAAAAAAATAAATAAAACAAAATAAATAAATAAACAACATAAATGTATTTTCCTATGATGCGTGACTTTATGGACGCCCTGTGTATATATATATATATATAATATAATAAATAAACAACATAAATGTATTTTCCTATGATGCGTGACTTTATGGACGCCCTGTATGTATATTATATATATATATATATATGAATAGAAACGACATAAGTATTAAGGAACGTCTCTGCACACGAGGAGGAGAGATAACGAAATAATGAAAAATGAGGCGAACCGCCTGGGAATCGAACCCAGGGCCTTCCAATTGCCGGTCGGACGCTCTACCATTATGCTACGGACCTCACTCAATCACAAATCGAAATTCTCCCAAATAGGGCAGAAAACCAATGCCCTCAGAGAGCACCCTCGCAAATCGTGAATATGCGTTAAAATATATATATATATATATATATATATATACAAACAATGATTTCTATTCAAATGATTTTCGTCATAAACTAGCATTCTAAAAAAAAAAAAAATGTCCTTTGTTGGTCTTGATAGTTAAAAAGGAATTATTTTACTCATAGTTTTCCTTTCATTGTCACGTAAATTTTCAAATACTATCGAAGGACACTAAAATCTTATGAGATATGTCAAAGAAGAGAAATTTCAAAGTACGTCCTTTGAAACTCTTCTCCTTTATTTAAAATATGAACATATATGAACAAATCTTTAGATTATGAGGCCGATGTTGTTTATATAAATAAAAGAAAGTTAAAATTGAAAATATCCTAGAATATATTATAATGAGGCATATTTTTCATTCGTTAAATTATTATTAATTTATGCGTTAAAATATTATTCGTTTTCATTCGTTAAAAATATTATTAATTAATGCGTTAAAATATTATTAGTTTTCATTCGTTAAAATATTATTAATTTATGCGTTAAAATATTATTCGGTTTCATTCGTTAAAATATTATTAATTTATGCGTTAAAATATTATTCGTTTCCATTCGTTAAAAATATTATTAATTTATGCGTTAAAATATTATTCGTTTTCATTCGTTAAAATATTATTAATTTATGCGTTAAAATATTATTCGTTTTCATTCGTTAAAATATTATTAATTTATGCGTTAAAATATTATTCGTTTTCATTCGTTAAAAATATTATTAATTAATGCGTTAAAATATTATTCGTTTTCATTCGTTAAAATATTATTAATTTATGCGTACGTCATTTTTTTTCTTAACTTTCTCACGTGACTTTCAAAATAAAATAGTTACCCAAATAAAAAAAATAATGTACAGTACAAATGTAATAATCATATAATTTAATGTACTAACTTAATGTAATATCGCGATTATTATATTTTGTACAATAATTTGCAATTGTTTTTTTAAAAATCTTGGGATATAGTAAGAACCAGATTGTATAACTAACGATTTGAAATAAACATTGTTTTCGAGATTGGTTGTACTCGTAAAGTTATAAGTTCTGGTAATCAAGAAGTGGAGTCGATCGAAGTGATGTAATTCCAGAAATTTTTAAATACGAGAAGCACTTTTGTTAGTATATTACGTAAACTATGAATTGGTGATTAGTTATTATAACTAAAATAAAACCGACTGAATTTGCACCCCTGTCGAAGGACACTTTCCTCATAATCATGTAATTTGAAAAATGGGACAATGTAATTCGATAATTTCGAAGGACAGTTTGTTAACTTTTCCTTTAAAATTTCGGATTACCTTCAAAGGACATTTTATTAGAGCATATATATATATATATATATATATATATACTCATTGTAAATGAATTAGGAAGTCTTTTGATTAAATTTTACAATTAACATGCTCAAGGTATTCATAGGGGGGATAATTTTACTGTTCCCCTGAAAAGGGGATCTATAGACTTTTACTATTTATAGTGTTTCCTTGGTAAATCGAGAATAGGACCAGTTTATATGAACGTCAGTAGACGTAGGGCTCAATATAAAACAGCCATAAGACGGCGGTGTAAACAGGACGAAGAATTTATTCGAGCCTTAAAAGCCGGCTAACTTAAATACAATGATGCTAAAAAAAATTTAACATTTATTAGAACGAAAACGAGTGCCAGGAATGCCATTCCGTTTTTAGGAGGAGCCAATGGAAATACTTGTATGGATTTCAGTCCTTGAAATAAAGAGTCTGATTAAAGAGATAAGGCAGGTTCTTCTCCGAGAACAGATGATCGAAGTTGGATTTACAGGTATATATGCGAAACTTCTCAGTAGTCAGCTACTGAGTATCCTGAACAATACATAAAAATTATCAGGAACAACTCCGAAACCGCTGATAAGGTGATTGCTTTGCATGAACATACAACAAAATCAATTCAGCAGATATCTGATGCTATCAAAATATGATATCTAAATATATCAATGACATCTAATAATATCTAAATATATCAATGATATCTAATAATATCTAAATATATCAATGATATCTAATAATATCTAAATATGATATCTAATAATATCTAAATATATCTATGATATCTAATAATATCTAAATATATCTATGATATCTAATAATATCCAAATATCATATCAAAATCAGCTATGCATCGAGTCAAACAGCAATACAATTGCAATGGCAGTGTAGTAGACAGGATGCATGGAAAGGTAGGAGGAAAGAGGAAGATTTCTGTAAGAATAGTGAGAAGAAGAAAGAAGGACCGCGACATGGACTGCCAGTCTTAAATCTAATACAGGCATTCCTCAGAAAACGATGATTCAGATAACGACATTTTCGCAATAACGACGTTTATACATTATAACCTCCAACCCAGATACCGATGTCCATTCCTCGCAATACCAAAATTTGGGGAATTTCGTCGGAGTAAGTAGCAGCACCGTAGGTAAATCTCGGCAACTTCGGTTGGCAACAACGAGTCTAGAACGTTCAGTTGAGCCAGCGTCGCCAAACGCCATTCCAGCGTTTACATAACAAATATTTATTATTTCTGTGTTTTTCTAATAAATATCGACTTGTGATTAATATCATGGCACCAAAAAGGAGAATCAATGATGGGGAAAGTGTGGAGAAAAGGCAAAGGTACAGTTTTGAGTTTAAAATAGGCTGACCATACGTACCGTTTTGAACGGGACAGTACCGTTTTTTTTATGGGTTCTGTATGGGTTCTGTCACTGAAGAATAATTGTAAGCTCAATATGTTTATGTACTTACTTTTTCATGAATACAGAATATTACATAACCCCCGTCCCTTTTTTGCCATCCCAATGTCCCGTTTTTGTCTCAAGGAAATATGGTCAGCCTAGTTTAAAATGAATATTATAAAGCGTGGTGACTCGGGTGAATCGTTAGCGTCAAATAGCGAGGTCGCTAAACTTGAATCGTCTGACAGTGGCTACGATTTATAAGAAGGAGGAAAATATTATAATTAGAATAAGATTTAATCTAGATTAAATATATTTTTTTTACTATTAAGTGTTTTAAATGTTAGATTTTACACTATATAACACTCTGATATTGTTAAACTATTCATTTATTGTGTAAATGCTGTAATCGTTCGAAAATATTTTGTTTAAAGTTCAGGAAGGTAACCCCCACTTATAACATGTAACCTATGGGAAAACGTAATCTAGATAACGACGTTTCAGATAACGATGCGTTTTCCAGGAACGGATTAACGTCGTTATCTGAGGATTGCCTGTATATGACTCAAAATTCCACTAAATAGTAACGTAAAAATAGTGTCCCACTTTTTCTTGCCATATTTTATGCTCATGATTTGGTCAATCTTCATACTTCATTGCTTTTCTCAGCCATGCTGACTCATACTTATATAATTCTTACAATGTTTATGAGAATATACAGTATATCATGACCCTTGTCAAAGATACACTAATATTCTGTCTGGCAATAATTACAGACTGCAGTTGCTTTCTGCTTCCAGAAATTACTTGAAAAGTTTGTACTATGTCGTAACAGCCATAAGACGGCTATGCCTACTATATAAATAATTATTTATAGACATTTCCTAATCAGTTTAGTTTCAAAAGATTACATTCAACAGAATTATTAAAGGAAATTGTATATAAAAATATATTAATGGTATAACATTCAATTTTGAAATTATTTCTTGAATAAAAAATCTATCAAGGTATATGATAAAGTAAATCACACTGTTCTATTTAGGAATAAGAAAGGAAAGTCCCATTGTATGTGTTACAATATATATATATATAATTATATATATATATATATATCAAAGCTATTGACTTCTCCTTAGGGAAACGGAGCTTACAGATGAACAGAAGGATCAACACAACGGCAAACATTTTCATTTATTTGTACTTCAGACGTTTCGACAATTCTTTTGTCATCATCAGTGAATTAAGTCTTAAAACCTTAAAACAAAAGTAAAAAGTGAAAAGTGAAAATTACATCAATACAATATTAAAACCATTAAAATTAAAACCTTAAAGCAAAATGAAAATTGCATCAATACAAAATTAAAATCATTTAAGTTTCATCACTATAAAAACTAAAATTAAATTAAATTACCTCAATAGGTAAATACACAATGTTTACATCCACCTCCATACTTGGCAAAGCCTAAGAGAACACTGGATGGTCAGAGGATTAGAAAGGGTATGTCTACGAGAGTCGGTTGGTTAGTTAAAAAAGCTGTAATTTGTAGGATGAGCTATTATTGTTAAGGGAGGGTTTGTTTCTATAGATGTACAAAGATTCTAAAATTCGGAGTTCTGTGAGGTTATTGGATCTAGTTAAAATTTCAAACTGAGTTTTGTGAAGGGGATGGTTGTTTTCATTACTATGGTTTCTAATTGCGGATTGTGGAGGGCTACTGAGGGGACGGTTAGTACGGACTGACAAGCCCAAATGTTGAGAAAGGCGCACCTCCAGTTGGAGTTGAGTGCTGCCAATATACGCAGCCTTACAGCTGTCGCACGTGTATTTGTAAACAACATTGGGACATACAGTTTTGGGGAATTCATCTTTGAACTTCAAAAAATTTGATAATTTAAGTGGGTTGACGAAGGCGAATCTAAAATTTATTTGGGGATAACTAGAATTGAGCAGTTTGGACAACTCACCTCGAATACGCAATGATAAATAACCATAAAAAGGTAATTTAATATATCTGGTTTCTTTTTGTACTGTAGTTATGGGGAGTTTAGTATTAAAAGTGTTATTTAAAAATTTCTTTAATTGGTTATCGAATAGATGAGAAGGGTAGTAATTGTTAATAAAGTACTGTTTTAAAAATTTAAATTCTTCGTTTAACGAAAAGTAATCCGAACAAATACGGTAACTTCTTGTTAATAATGTTACTATAGCACTAATCTTATATTTATAAAACATACAACTTAAATAATTGGTTCCCAAGCCAGTAAAAGTTTGTTTTCGAAATAGTGAAGTATGGAACTTATTATGAGCCCGTTTAACTGAAACATCCAGGAAAGGTAAACTATTATTTGTTTCGTTTTCACATGTGTACTTAATATTACTATGTTGTTTATTAAGATAATCAAGAAAAAGTTTTACGTGTGAAGGATGGTTAAATATTAAGAAAGTGTCATCCACGTATCTTCTGTAATATATGGGTTTAAAACTACTAGGACAACTTTTCAACCAAATTTCTTCGTAATGGCAAAGAAATGCATTTGCTAGTGTTTGGCTTAACGGGGAACCCATAGCTACCCCATCAATTTGGCTGTAAAGGTTGCTATTAAATAAGAAAAGATTATCAAAACACACTATTTCGAGAAGGTTTTTAAATTGAGTCTGAGTGAGGCCATTAATAAGAGTATTATCAGTAGTGAATAACTTATTTAGTATGATATTTAATGTTTCTTTTAACGGGACATTAGTAAACAATGACGAGACATCAAAACTGGCCACAGTAAGAGAATCGGCATGATTGATCTCTTTTATCTCTTTAGCAAAATCAAACGAGTTGTTAATAGAATAATCATTAAAAGTGAGTTTTGAAAGCAAGGAACGAAGAATTTGGCTAAATTATAATTGAATGTACCACATGCCGAAAGAATAGGTCTTAGTGGGAATTTGGCTTATGGACTTTAGGTAAACCATATAGAATTCCTGGATTAGAACCAGAAGCAAATAAAAAATTGTATGTATTGTCAGCAATAATATTGCTATTTTTTAATTTACGCAAACACCTATTAAGTTTATCTTCGAGTTTTAGTAATTTCGACAGAACATTCTCTTTTACCCTTTTAAATTTAGACGTATCCGACAAAATTGTCTCCATTCTATTTATGTAAACTGTTGAATCAATCAGCACTACTCCTTTACCCTTATCCGGTTTTGTAATGATGACAGAGTTATCCTTTTTCAAATTATTAAGAATTTTAAAATCTTGCTTATTAAAAAGGGGGAGAAAACACCTTCTGGGGTTTAAAATTATAAAAATTCTTAAAAGAGATACTCTCCACTTGTTTTACCAAGTTATGAAACGAGAAATTTGGTCGGATCTCACAATTCTTAATATTCATGAGAAGATTTTCAAAGCCAGAGAAAAATTTATAAAAATTTAGTTTATAATGAGGTAGATCAAATTTAAGCCTAACGACAATATTTCTTTCTCTCTAATACTTAAAACTCTATTAGAGAAATTAAAAATAAAATTATCTGGATTATTAAAAAACGACTGAGTGATTCCCAATTTTTCCAATTTGGCAGCATGTTCCTTTTATGTCTATTGACAATTTTATCACAGCAAGTTTGAAATTTAGTAACTAAACATGATAATCAATATAAGACACCCTAGATTTTAGACCACACAGGAGAATTCTTATATTTCAGCTTGAGAAAACTCACTGTTTTAGTTTTCGATTGAAGCTCCAAATTTAATAATTTATGTTGCCATGATTTATATAGTTTGGAGTTGTGGAGGCGTTTATTATAGAGTTTAAATCTAAGGAAATTAGGCACAATATTATAACTTTTGCACTTAGACAAGAAACTCATCACAAATAGCCTTGTTAAGTTTCAAAGACTCTCACATTGTCTGTAATAGTCAATGTCGATCGGCCATATCTCTGGGTTAATATCAAAGCTATTGACTTCTCCTTAGGGAAACGGAGCTTACAGATGAACAGAAGGATCAACACAACGGCAAACATTTTCATTTATTTGTACTTCAGACGTTTCGACAATTCTTTTGTCATCATCAGTGAATTAAGTCTTAAAACCTTAAAACAAAAGTAAAAAGTGAAAAGTGAAAATACATCAATACAATATTAAAACCATTAAAATTAAAACCTTAAAGCAAAATGAAAATTGCATCAATACAAAATTAAAATCATTTAAGTTTCATCACTATAAAAACTAAAATTAAATTAAATTACCTCAATAGGTAAATACACAATGTTTACATCCACCTCCATACTTGGCAAAGTCTAAGAGAACACTGGATGGTCAGAGGATTAGAAAGGGTATGTCTACGAGAGTCGGTAAACAACCATCCCCTTCACAAAACTCAGTTTGAAATTTTAACTAGATCCAATAACCTCACAGAACTCCGAATTTTAGAATCTTTGTACATCTATAGAAACAAACCCTCCCTTAACAATAATAGCTCATCCTACAAATTACAGCTTTTTTAACTAACCAACCGACTCTCGTAGACATACCCTTTCTAATCCTCTGACCATCCAGTGTTCTCTTAGGCTTCGCCAAGTATGGAGGTGGATGTAAACATTGTGTATTTACCTATTGAGGTAATTTAATTTAATTTTAGTTTTTATAGTGATGAAACTTAAATGATTTTAATTTTGTATTGATGCAATTTTCATTTTGCTTTAAGGTTTTAATTTTAATGGTTTTAATATTGTATTGATGTAATTTTCACTTTTCACTTTTGTTTTAAGGTTTTAAGACTTAATTCACTGATGATGACAAAAGAATTGTCGAAACGTCTGAAGTACAAATAAATGAAAATGTTTGCCGTTGTGTTGATCCTTCTGTTCATATATATATATATATATATATATATATATATATATATATATATGAACTTATAATATACTGACAAATAAATATCAAATTTATTTATTTAGAAGACTTGAAAATAAAACTGTTCAAACGAAAATATATATATATATATATATATATATATATATATATATATAACACGGTGAACCAAAAGTAGGTGGACAGTAGGTTGAATACGGTTTGTGTTATATTATATTATAACTATGGTGTTCATTATAACTATGGTGTTTGTGTTATATTATATTAAATATTATAACTAAATTTATTTAAATTTTATTTTGTATTATAGTATACAAAAAAATTAAATATGTATTCTCAAAATAAACGTTATCATTTACTGTCCACCTACATTTGGTTCACCCTATATATATATATATATGCGGGTTGCTTCTAAAAAGCTTCAATTTAATATTCAAGAGAAATCCAATGACAAGGAGGAATGTAAATGCTATGAAAAGTCTTCTTTAATGCAACGTTTCGAGCAATATGCTCATCTTCAGGCTAAATAATAATAATATGAAATTAAAATCAATAAACAATTAAAACAAGACAAAACAGTTTCTATAAGACCAATTCTTAAAAACAAAATTTAAAAAGACTAAAAGAAGGTTAAATTCAAAGTTATTAAAATTTACATATAAAATTACAAGAAATTTAGAAAGCTATTTTTAAATTACATATAGTAAATTTGAAATTAATACAATGGAATAACACTACTAACCCTTCATTGCTGGTTCCGAGGCACAAGTAATTTTAAAACAAAACACATGGAACATACTATGGGTTGGGTGGTTGGAGAGTTATAAATTGGGAAGGGGGAATTATAAAAAATTTAAAGGGACAGCTGAGGAATCAACATTTAGAGAAGGGGTCAATGTTTTTATATAAAGAGATTCCAAAATTCTAAGTGAGTTGGAACAAGAGTTATACCCGAGAATTTTAAAATTATCTAAAGTGACATCAGTTTTACATTTAATACTATGTTCCCGGATACTAGAGGCTTCTTTTTTATTTAAAATTTTACCTGTTCGGCAACTTATTCCCATATGCGAATAAAATCTAGCCCTGAGAGAGCGCACGGTGCTGCCAATATAAGTACCAAGGAGACACCTCGAAACGTTGCATTAAAGAAGACTTTTCATGGCATTTACATTCCTCCTTGTCATTGGATTTCTCTTCTTATATATATATATATATATATATATATATATATATATATATATATATAATATTTTTGGTCAAAATATAAACTTCACAATTTACTTAATTAGAAATGATTTTTGTTTTTAACCTCTAACTTTCTGCCCCTAAAAATGAAAACTATATATATATACAGAGTGGCGCAAAAGTCGCGCATCATACGAATGTTCAGTGTTGACAAGTCTAATACAGGGTGTTCATAAAATATCTGAACGATTTCAATCTTTATTAATGTGATAATCCAATAACTTACAAAGAAACAAGTTTGTTCATGTGACTCCGCACAGCTAAAAGTTTTAAATGCATTTTAATAAACTTGAACATGTGCGCCATTGGCTGCTCGTACAACATCCAATCAATACTGAATTTCTCGCTATGTGCGTTCAAGCATGACAGCATCGACCATCGCTATTGCATCCCTGATCCTGATTCGTAGTTCATGGATGATGACAACCTTTGTCTTACACAATACAAAACATGGTTCATGCTTTATATCTTATTTAGTATGAAAAATATTAACGAATCAAATCGTTCAGATCTTTTATGAACGCCCTGTATATTTTTTTCTTTTAGGGAGGGAATGGCTGCGAAATTAACAACAGACGAGAGGGTGAGCTTGGTTTTAATGTATGGAATACCAGATACTACAAATCGATGAGTGGGTACAGAATTTAAATTCTGTACCGATTCATATGTTATAAGAAATTCCAAGTAGCCCACGATTCGGAAAAGGGTTGAATGGAGGCCGCTGAATTATGAGTGTATACAGGGTGTTTATAAAGTCCCTATCTATTTCGTTGAATTAACGGTTTTTATTTATTTTTGTTGCAGAACCATATGAAAATGAATGTACAGGAACGAGTAATGGTGGTGACACTTCGGATTAAAG
Organism: Bathynomus jamesi; assembly: GCA_023014485.1. Classification (NCBI taxonomy): domain Eukaryota; kingdom Metazoa; phylum Arthropoda; class Malacostraca; order Isopoda; family Cirolanidae; genus Bathynomus; species Bathynomus jamesi. Next base: position 1,335,392 of record JAJOZX010000059.1, read on the forward strand.
GAAAGAAATGCAAAGAAATTAGAGAGAGGTTTGAAAGAACATTTCACAAGCCTGGACATGCTTCAGCAGTTCCTGGAACCCCAGCTTCATTCAGATGGCATTTTAAACACTGTCGTCTTTCAACAAGATGGGGCACCTTGTTATTACGCAAACATTGCTCGGGAGTACCTAAATAAACGATTTCCAAATCGGTGGATCGGACGTGGAGGCAACAGGCCCTGGCCGACTCGATCTCCTGACCTAACGCCCTTGGATTTCTTTGCATGGGGTTTTATCAAATCAAACGTCTATCAAACGAGGGTTACAGATCTGCAAGATTTATGTGCTCGTATCGTAACAGCAGTTACAAAAATAACCCCTGTCAAGCTCCAAAATGTGTTCCGCAATGCTACTGACAGATTCGAACTATGTAGAGATACTGATGGTGCTCATGTAGAATTATATGCTTAAGGATTCATTAAATGTATGCCTTCTATTATATTGTTATTGAATTTTACCCTTTTTGCTACGTTTTCACTGAAATAGATAGGGACTTTATAAACACCCTGTATAGTAAAAATTTGAGTTTCCTCTAGTTTGCAATATTTTGCAACATTTTTTTTTGTACTTGATTCTTCCTCCTTCATCATGGATTTTGAAACCAGTGGGATATTCGCGATATTTAGCTATATGAGTTGGTAACATACTGCTAATATCCATCCATTATTTTAGTAATCTTTGGTATTATAATAATTATAAATTATAATAGTTATAGCTCATTTTAATAGAAAACGAGACTGACGTCATTACCAATAAAACTTTGAACATATATATATATATATATATATATACACAAACTCAGAATGGTCCCCTGAGAAACTTATATGTTAAACACAGACCGTGCATGGAACAAGGAACTCTTCTGGGAAAATTAAATCCACTATAGTTCGAATAAGTAATGGTAAATGACAAATACCATAGTTTTTCTTTTTCATGATGCTAGCCCGACGTGGGCAACGGGTCTCTCGCAAAGAGATCCCATAAATATAGCTTCCCTCACCAGCTATCTGCAAAGCAGACAGGATCCAGCTTTGGGACATGGACAATTTAGGGTGGATCGATTTTACATTTTTTTCGATTTCCATATTCTAATAGAGACAAAAACTTGCGCATGCATGAGAAAATAGCCTCTGCAAAATCTTAGCTTAATAGGTAATCATCTTCTGCCCCCGGCAGAGCGATGAAAATCATATTTTAGTAGTCAAAAACGTATTTTTAAACCCTAGCCTAGAGTCATAAAATTTTGCGTGTGTGTTATTTCATGCCTAAGCAACGATATAAATGATATGGGAAATATATAAATGCATTATTTAAGACAAAGAGCCGATCTGAAAACATGTATAATATACATATTTTCAGATCGGCTCTTTGTCTTAAATAATGCATTTATATATTTCCCATAGCATTTATATCGTTGCTTAGGCATGAAATAACACACACGCAAAATTTTATGACTCTAGGCTAGGGTTTAAAAATACGTTTTTGACTACTAAAATATGATTTTCATCGCTCTGCCGGGGGCAGAAGATGATTACCTATTAAGCTAAGATTTTGCAGAGGCTATTTTCTCATGCATGCGCAAGTTTTTGTCTCTATTAGAATATGGAAATCGAAAAAAATGTAAAATCGATCCACCCTAATGGACATGGTATTTGTCATTTACCATTACTTATTCGGACTATAGTGGATTTAATTTTCCCAGAAGAGTTCCTTGTTCCATGCACGGTCTGTGTTTAACATATATAATATATATATATATATATATATATATATATAATATATGAAAAGAAGGATCAACACAACGGCAAACATTTTCATTTATTTGTACATCAGACGTTTCGACAAATCTTTTGTCATCATCAGTGAGTTAAGTCTTAAAACCTTAAAACAAAATTGAAAAGTGAAAGTTACATCAATACAATATTAAAACCATTAAAATTAAAACCTTAAAGCAAAATGAAAATTGCATCAATACAAATTAAAATCATTTAAATTTCATCACTATAAAAACTAAAATTAAATTAAATTTCATCACTATAAAAACTAAAATTAAATTACCTCAATAGGTAAATACACAATGTTTACATCCACCTCCATACTTGGCAAAGTCTAACGGAACACTAGATGGTCAGAGGATTAGAAAGGGTATGTCTGTGAAAACGGTTGGTTAGTCAAAAGAGTCGTAATTTGTAGGATGAGCTATTATTATTAAGGGAGGGTTTGTTTCTATAGATGTACAAAGATTCTAAAATTCGGAGTTCTGTAAGGTTATTGGATCTAGTTAAAATTTCAAACTGAGTTTTGTGAAGGGGATGGTCGTTTTCATTACTGTGGTTTCTAATTGCGGATTGTGGAGGGCTACTGAGGGGACGGTTGGTACGGACTGACAAGCCCAAATGTTGAGAAAGGCGCACCTCCAGTTGGAGTTGAGTGCTGCCAATATACGCAGCCTTACAGCTGTCGCACGTGTATTTGTAAACAACATTGGGGCATACAGTTTTGGGGAATTCATCTTTGAACTTTAAAAAATTTGATAATTTAAGTGGGTTGACGAAGGCGAATCTAAAATTTATTTGGGGATAACTAGACTTGAGTAGTTTGGACAATTCACCTCGAATACGCAATGATAAATAACCATAAAAAGGTAATTTAATATATCTGGTTTCTTTTTGTACTGTAGTTACGGGGAGTTTAGTATCAAAAGTGTTATTTAAAAATTTCTTTAATTGGTTATCGAATAGATGAGAAGGGTAGTAATTGTTAATAAAGTACTGTTTTAAAAATTTAAATTCTTCGTTTAACGAAAAGTAATCCGAACAAATACGGTAACTTCTTGTTAATAATGTTACTATAGCACTAATCTTATATTTATAAAACATACAACTTAAATAATTGGTTCCCAAGCCAGTAAAAGTTTGTTTCCGAAATAGTGAAGTATGGAACTTATTATGGGCCCGTTTAACTAAAACATCCAGGAAAGGTAAACTATTATTTGTTTCGTTTTCACACGTGTACTTAATATTACTATGTTGTTTATTAAGATAATCAAGAAAAAGTTTTACGTGTGAAGGATGGTTAAATATTAAGAAAGTGTCATCCACGTATCTTCTGTAATATATGGGTTTAAAACTACTAGGACAATTTTTCAACCAAATTTCTTCGTAATGGCAAAGAAATGCATTTGCTAGTGTTGGGCTTAACGGGGAACCCATAGCTACCCCATCAATTTGGCTGTAAAGGTTGCTATTAAATAAGAAAAGATTATCAAAACACACTATTTCGAGAAGGTTTTTAAATTGAGTCTGAGTGAGGCCATTAATAAGAGTATTATCAGTAGTGAATAACTTATTTAGTATGATATTTAATGTTTCTTTTAACGGGACATTAGTAAACAATGACGAGACATCAAAACTGGCCATAGTAAGAGAATCGGCATGATTGATCTCTTTTATCTCTTTAGCAAAATCAAACGAGTTGTTAATAGAATAATCATTAAAGGTGAGTTTTGAAAGCAAGGGAACGAAGAATTTGGCTAAATTATAATTGAATGTACCACATGCCGAAAGAATAGGTCTTAGTGGGAAATTCGAAGATAAACTTAATAGGTGTTTGCGTAAATTAAAAAATAGTAATATTATTGCTGACAATACATACAATTTTTTATTTGCTTCTGGTTCTAATCCAGGAATTCTATATGGTTTACCTAAAGTCCACAAGCCAAATTTCCCACTAAGACCTATTCTTTCGGCATGTGGTACATATATATACACATATATATATATATATATATATATATATATATATATATATATATATATATATATATATATATATATACACACAGTGATGCTCATAAGTATTTGTAAAGAGAAATATCTTTTGTGCCATGTATATTGTATATTATAGTTATGAAACGTTTACCGTTCATTTGGAAAATTTTAACAAATAAAACAATTAATTCAACTCCAACATATAATATAAAACAAAAGAATTTGAGGAAAATTTAAAAAAAGTTAAAATGCAAAAGTTTTCGTACATTTATTTACAAAATTATTTAATACTTTGTTTGTCCACCTTAGGATTGAAGAATTTAAAATTTTTATCAATAGTTGGCTGTCTATTGATTGGAGCCTGTTGGCAATTATGAATTGTAGAATTTTCTCTAAATATATATGGAAGACAGATCGCTGTAAAAGCCATTAGTAAAGAATGAGTCGTCGTGGTTTTGGAGTTGCGAGTAGGTCGTAATTGGGTACTACAACAAGATAATGATTCAAAAGATAAAAGTAAGAGCACCATGAATTGGCTTCAACAAAAGAATTTAAAGCTTCTCGAGTAGTCCTGTCAAAGCCCAGATCTCAATTTAACCCTTTAACGCCGAACGTTTTTGAGGGTTAAGTCTAAATGCGTGTATTTGAAATGGTACGTATTCGACCCAGTCGGCGTTAGAGGGTTAATCGAGAATTTACAGTTTGATTTGAAAAAAGGTGTCGGCAAGAGAAACCCTTCGAATCTGAATGAATTGCAACAATTTTCTTTAGAAGAATAGGCTAAAATTCCTACTGAGAGATGTCGAAACCTCGTAAAAAAATACCCAAAACGAATTATTGAAGTCATTCAAGCAAAAGGTGGACACGCAAAGTATTAAATAATTTTGTAAATAAATATACGAAAACTTTTGCATTTAAATTTCTTTTCCTCAAATTCTTTGATATTTTACATTAGATGTTGGAATTAAACTAATTTTTTATTTAAGTTTTTCCAAATGAATGGTAAACTTTTCATAACTATCCTATGCGTGGTACAAAAGATAAGGACGAATATAAGAGAAATATTCCTCTGTGTAAATACTTATGAGGGGGGAGAGGAGAGTGCCTCTGAGGGGAGTGGAGGGAGTACCAGAGGGAAATGCTAGTAGACCATTAGGGATATAAAAACAAAATTTTATTTATATTACAATAGAGAATCCATAAGACAGGATTAAATGGTCTCCTGAGAGCTACACTAAAGTATCATACTTTTACAGACCTATATTTTAAACTCAGCTACTATCGTTGGGTCAATTCTGACCCTGAGTACATTTGTTTATTTTATATGGGGAAATAATGATAGTAGTTAAGGGTTAACTCCGGCCATGAAAATTCATATCGTAGATATTAGAAAAACCCGCTATATATTAGGTCATCCCATAAGTAATGCGGCATTTTTAAATTTTTTTTTTTCCATTTTTATCATTATTTTACGGATAGAAATCAAACAATTCTTTGAAGTTATTTATATTTAAATAAATATTTATTTAAATATAAATAATTTCAAAGAGTTGTTTCATTTCTATCCGTAAAATAATGATAAAAATGGAAAAAAAAAAAATTTAAAAATGCCGCATTACTTATGGGATGACCTAATATATACACTCAAAACTAAAAACTTTATTTTCATCTTTAATTTTTTATAGAGAGAGAGAGAGAGAATACACATAATGGAAGTTTATGCCTAAAAATCTCTGTTTGAGAAATGTATTCACATATCTGAGATTTTAGCTATATTTTTTAAGCTTATATAAGCTTATGATATATATATATATATTAGGGATGTACCGATGTATCGGTATCGGCAGTATCGGTCTGTTTTTAGAGTATCGGTATCGACCGATACTGCCGATACTTTTCCAAGTTCTCATTTTAAAATTAATATTTAATTATTTATAAAATGCAATTGAATAAATTTTAATTTGAATAAACTTATTGAATACATATGAAGTTTCAGCATTTTTCATTCCTTCCTCTTATTTTTTAAACTGCTATACTGTAATTTGAAACCAATTGCCTATCACGAGATTATTACATCAATTTTTCACTAGAATTAAACATTGACGCCTAGGGAGGACTTTTATCTAGAGGTATACTTATCCAACGCAGCTCGGGCCCCGAGTTGGACAAGAGTAATGTAGTAATTAGTAACTATATAGTGGCATACGTAGTTATAAATAGTGTCTACTCTCTTGTGACTAAATTTATTTCGGTACGTTATATTTATACATTGAATGTGCTACAGTATGTACGACTATTACTGCATAAATAATTATTGATAAAATATGTTTTTATTGATTTTTAAAATAAAGTATCGGTATCGGCAAAATATCGGCCTATTTTGAGTATCGGAGTATCGGTATCGTTGGAAAAACCTGTATCGGTATCGGCCAAAATTCTGGAATCGGTACATCCCTAATATATATATATTAGGGATGGAGTGGTTAACGTCGCTGACTACGAATCTATCGGCCCCGGGATCGAGACCCGGTGACGGCAAGCAGCGACCAGCAAAATCCAGCTGTTCATCCTTCTAAAAAATTGGTTGGTATATAAATGAGTACCCTGGGTAGCCTAGTGGTTAAGACGCTTGGCTGCTGGTGGGGCGTGGTTCGGATTCCACGTTAAACTATAGGTCAAAGGTGGAGTGAAAAGCTTGACCTTTGTCAGAATGAACAATTCGGGCGGAAGCAAAACCAAAGTTAACCAACGTTAATGATATGAACTTTAGGTAGAGAAGCTCTTTATTAATAAATATTTTATATATATATATATATATATATATATATATATAATATATATATATATATATATATGTTGTGTGTGTGTGTGTGTGTATGTGTGTGTGTGTGTGTGCGTCACCTGGATGTATGTGGCTAACCAGACTGTACTTTTAGGGTGCCGTTGTTCCCTACATGAGCATAGAAATAACGATTCGTTCTTACTTTACGCAATTGTTCAGCTTTGCAAATGCTTGTTAACTATTATGTAACGTACTACACGGGGCTAATCCTGTGGTACGTTGCAATCTAATGTATAGAATTAAGTCATCCATGGTGTGTGTGTGTGTGTTGGTGTGTGTGTGTTTGTATATGTGTGTTTATGTCACCTGGCTGGAAATAGCCGGCCATGGGGTAATGGGGGATAAACGTAACAATTTTTTCATAAGGTTACAGATTGTCTGACTGGGACTGTTTGTTTACATCTGTTTTTAATCAGACTTGATGGTGTACGGATGTGTGTTAAACTTAAGTCTCGAATATTTATGTATTTGAAGTGTTAAAATCTGGTGAATAATAATTTATTTTGTTAAAATCTGGTGAATAGTAATTTATTTTGAAAGTCTTAAGTATTACAGAAAACGTTCATTATTAAAATTTGTTGTTATCAAACAAACAAACAAAATTTGCGGCTGTGGCATCGCGCGCGCGCGCGCGCGCGTACCGTCCGGGCAATGACGAGCATGGAAACGTTTAGGATCTTTCAATGGCGAGTATTTTGTATTATTATTAATATTAGTGTTATGCCTAAGACAGTGTTACCGGTAGCCACTATACTTTATATTTATATTAGCAATGGGTCAGCGTGCGGCATCAGGTGGCCTCTAAAACTGATATTCTTTCAAATTTTTTACCTTTTTATCTATTCAAATGGTGACTGCTAAAGTTTATAGTGTGACGTCACACTATTTTTATTTTATTTTTAGTTTTATCTTTTTTTTAATCAAAAGCCACTGACATTAAGATTTTTTATCTATTCAAATGGTTGCCGCTAAAGTTCATAGTGTGACGTTACACTTTTTATTTTTGCTTTATTTTTAAAAATTTTAATTTTTATGTTTATTTTTTATTTTATTAATTTTTATTATCTTTTTTTTAATGAAAATCCATTAACGTATTAAGATATGAGGGATTAAGAGATCTTATCAAGAATTAACACTTTGCTCTACTGGCACCACCCTGTAGCACTCCGATCAGTGGCACACCCCTCCTCTCCTCTCCCCTCTCCTTCCCTCTCCCCCATCCTCCATCCCCCATTAACCCCCTCTCCTTCCCTCTCCCCCATCCTCCATCCCCCATTAACCCCCTCTCCTTAAATGCGCTTATACTACTGGAAGTATAAAACGTTAAACATATATATATATATGCCTATATATGACTACGAATCCATCGGCCCCGGGTTCGAGACCCGACGGCAGCCGGCGCGCAGCAAAACCCAGCTGTTCATCCTTCTACACAATAAAAAAAAAAGAAAGTGGTTGGTAGATAAATGGGTACCCTAGGTGGCCTAGTGGGTAAGAAGCTGGGCTGCTGATGGGGCGTGGTTCGGATTCCACGTTAAACTGTAGGTCTAAGGTGGAGTGAAAAGCTTGACCTTCGTCAAAATGAACAATTCGGGCGGAAGCTAACCAAAGGTTACCAAAGGTTATATATATATATACTGCAGTATAGAAATAATATGAGAAAAACATTTTAACTCTTCTTTATCGTATATTTTGCCTTTTTATTACATTTAATTAAATTTCTAAAATAGAAAATAACTCTATTTTTAAGTGTAATTTTATTCTCAAATATATAAAAATATATTACGGTTATTCCTTTCCATTTAATATTAGCTAAAGCAGCTATTATATATAGATAATAAACGCTTTTTAAAAATGGCTCACTGCAAGTTAATTGGACGTATATCCTCTCTAGATTTTAATATATATATATATATATATATATATATATATGATGATGAATAAAACCACGAAGGGAAAAGAAACACAAAGTGGTGCTCAAGCGCTTTCGTCTAATGACATCCTCAGGAACACTGAACTAAAAGGAGAGTTCAAGCCAATATATAGGTTACAAAAATATATACACGGTACTATATATATATATATATATATATATAGTAAGTATAGAAATGAAAATTGTGGGAGGAGCAAACACATTTGTACGGAAAACTAACAATTTTAGCACTTTGCCCGAAATTGCTAAAATTGTTAGTTTTTCATACAAATGTGTTTGCTCCTCCCACAATTTTTATTTCTATACTTACTATATATATATATATATATATATATATATATATATATATATATATATATACTGTATATATATTTTTGTAACCTATATATTGTCTTGAACTCTCCTTTTACTTTAGTGTTCCTGAGGATGTCATTAGACGAAAGCGCTTGAGCACCACTTTGTGTTTCTTTTCCCTTCGTGGTTTTATTCATCATAAATATTTTTTACGTGTTACTTTCGTGAAATAATTTTCATATCTATATAGGTCTATATATATATATATATATATATATATATATATATATATATATATATTATAAACCTAAACAGATGCTAAGCGTAGCTTTAAGAAAACAGGGGAGGCATTGCAATTACATACAGGTGTTACGTACTTACCTTAATTAAAAATAAACCTGTTCGTTCCGATCGAACATCAGCATCATCAGTTGAATGCAAAGTAATTTTAATGAAAGTTCTTTAAAGAGTATTAAAAGAATTTTTAATTCTTATTTTGGACAAAAAAAAAAAAAAAAAAAAAATTAATGATAAACTTCTGAGCTTAAAATGATGAATAAGCGGAAAATTGCAAACTTTTATTAATGGAAAAACTTGATCGAGTAAAATTGAATTCTTGTTCTGGATGACGTCATGGGTAGTAAAAAAAAAATAATTAAAAAACTTAATAAGGGAGTTATAGATAACGTTATTGCTTCTATTGTTAAATAATTATGAGTTAAAACATTTTTCTTTAATTATGAAGTGAAGTTTGAATTTTTAATTTATTGTAAAATTTTTATCTATTTGATGAAAGATAGCCACTCTGCGAGACTCATTTTAGTAACGTTTTAGATGTATATGATTTAATATACAGGGTGTCCCAGAAGTTTGGACTCAGGGAAAATAGACATTATATTTTTAAAGTGAAAGAAATACATTTCTAATGTCAGTTTTACATATTTCAGGAAAGAAAATACCCTGATGACTCAGTATACCAATCAAGGGAAGGTGGAACTGGTATTGATTGCTACATGTTTCCGGAAAAAGCCAGAGGGAGGCATGTCAGTTATTTCACGAACATGCCTCCCTCTGGCTTTTTCCGGAAACATGTAACAATACCAGTTCCACCTTCTCTTGATTGGTATAATGAGCCATCAGGGTATTTTCTTTCCTGAAATATGTAAAACTGACATTAGATATGTGTTTGTTTCACTTTAAAAATATGATGTCTATTTTCCCTATGAGTTCAGACTTCTAGGACACCCTGTACATTTATTTCTCATTTGACTATACGTTTCAGCTGAAACGAATGAATTATACGCTTTATCTGAAGAGTATCAACAAACTACTAACGAATGTGAATTGAATTTTATATCTGAAAACACATCTAAAAACCCTCTGAAAAGCATCGCCTGTGTCTGCTTTAAAAGGGAAAGTATATAAAATGCATTTTTCACATATAAAATATTTCAAGAGGACCTTCATATAATCGTATATGCAGTAGATCCAAAGTCGGTCGAGAGTAAATCAAACGATTCTCTTCTTGATAAGCGGAATCCTCTGAAGCTAAATGACATACACAAATGAAATACACTTAGTGAAATATACAAATGAAATACACTTAGTGAAATACACTGAAACACACTTTCAGGGATAATAGAACCTTTTTACTTTACTTTCTTTATAATTTCGGTCTACCAAGTGTACTCTTTAAATATCGTAGATTCGGGAAAATTTTACCCCTGTTTTTACCCTCTCTTCTAAAGTACAGTTAGAGCGGACAGTTTTAAAAGAGTGTAAAACGGGACGCAAATCAAGCGATTACATTCTAAAAAATGTCCTTATGTACACTTTCCAAGTACTACTATATGAACGTTAGGAAAAGTAGATGCAAAGTACAGTAATCACTTTGATTCCGTAAGAGGGTATGGGTAAAGTACATGGGTATGTTTCAGGCACAGTTAGAATATCGAAATATTCCGAATGTATATCAGTGAATTCTTGATTCGGAACGGTCACGTGATTTAACAGCGTATTTGGCAAGGTGACCGAAAATACACACACACACACACACACACACACACACACACACACATATGTATATATATATATATATATATATAATGCAAATCCACAAGGAAAAAGAAAATGATTCCAAGGCCTTTAGTGTATTCAGAAGTGCACCTCGTCAGGGAATGAAGCATTCATTCCCTGACGGCATAATGGCGTTCCCTGACGAGGTGTACTTCTGAATACACGAAAGACCTTGGAATAATTTTTCTTTTTCCTTGTGGGTTTGCATCATTCATTCATTTCACTTGTTTAATTGTGAAATTCATCGCATATATATATATATATATATATATATATATATATATATATAGTGCTTCCTCTTTATAACGCCACCTTTTTCTGTAGCGTTATATGGGGGATGGCGTTATAGGGTGTCCATACGTTGAACATACTCGTATTGTACTTCTATGCACATGATATTAATACATATATGTTTATTGTATGTAAATAACCAGTAAAAGACTTGTATTAATGGGCCTATTAATTTTATTCAGATTGCAAGTATTTTAACATAAGTTAATTTTTACAAATACACAAAAAAATTACATTTTAGTATGATAATAATCATTTTAGTATGATAATAAAAATTTAGCCAAATTAGGTAAATTAGCCAAATTAGCCAAATATCAACCTCTTTATACATAAAAAAAATAGGTATAATTTCTACCCATTCTATAGCGAATATTATTCATATATCGCACACATTTTAGCTTCCGATACATTTCCCTAATATCGGCATGCCAGGTGCCGATACCGATTAATCGGTGCACCACTAGTTTTTACCGCAATGTAAAGAAAACCCTCGGTGACACACTAAACTCCGCCCATTTCCGCGTTTGGCAAATCAGCATGCACAAAATACTTGAACAGTGGATTATCATGAAACAAACTAAACCCTGACGAATATGTAATCTACGTCACGTCACCCAATGCCTGCAGTCAATATTTCTGTTCAAATGGTTTTGGCGGTAAAAGCTGGGGATTTTCATACGCTCAAATCAACTTTTGGGAGTGAATTAGGTTGGCGGATGGTGGATGCGTCGGGATATTTTAAGAGGGTGGGAAATCGGGTCTTTGGCGAAATATGGCGATAACCGGGGTTGGCGCTATCTCGGGTGGTGGAAGATCGCGGGAGCACTGTCTATCTATGTCAATTCCAACGTCGAAAATTTCTTCAATTCAGAATAAAACAGTACAAATACGCGTGCAGGACGTCATATAATTGTAATGCATTGTTTAACCATATGTATAGATATAATTAATCATAGTATGTATTAATTGGGAGAGTTCTAACATTCTTGTTAAACATAAAGACGCAAGTGAAAGAAACATTTTAGAATGTGAATTCATCTATTTTATAAATAATTTCAAAAAAACAGTTCGGGAACGTATAAAATTTTAACACATGTTGTTAAAATACCTTTTACTTTTTATCAGTATTTGTTAACCTTTTGTTAATCCCTTCTATTTTGTTTACGCTGTACAGATATATATATATATTTGGCTTCTTGCCTTTCCCCTTCACTCCCTGACGAGGTGTACTGTTGAATGCAGGAAAGATCTGGAATCGCTTTTCTTGACCTCTCTGAAATGAGGAATCATCGCACGGAACATCTGAAAGATTATATATATATATTATATATATATATATATATATATATATATATATATATATATATATATATATATATATATATATTAGGGTTTCTCCTTATATGCACATTTCTTCATCTCGGGAAATCCGGGAATTCCCGGAAAAATGAAGCCAATTCCCGGGATCCCGGGAAATCCAGGAAATGGTTGTATATTTAAGAGAACGGTAATTTTTTTTATTGTTCAGTGATAAAATACCCTTTTAGAATTGGGATAACCAATTACTTATGCCTAGATGACCACTTTTGCATTGTAATACTTGAATTGAGTTTACCAATCAGTGGTAGCTATTTATTACAGTATTTATTAAACATAATATTTATGATGCGTACTCAGGAAATAAGAATGGTTTCATGTATTATGATGATTTAGTGTGTGACATTAGTATGCCTTTTGATTTTTGATGTAGAAAGAATACTGCATGCAAGATGAGTTGCCTGCGATCGCTAGATAATATACTGAGACTCGGTTACTTGTATTATACGCAGCGCTAGCGACATTCCCTCGGCCAGTTTTTGGCATACGGACCCACTTTTAGATTGCTCTAAGTTGCTAATGCTAGTAGGTGTTCATTTAAGAAAGCAGAAAAGTAGAATAAAATGTGGTAAATATTATGCAGTTTTCTTTAATTCTACTCAAGAGCCTTCTAATAACAAAAGAAAAAAATAAATAAATCAATAAAAAATAAATTAAGTCATTTTAAAATCCCGGGATTTCCCGGGATATTTGTCCAATTCCCGGGATTTTCAAATCCAATAAAAACAGCCGGGATCCCGGGAAAGAAACCCATATATATATATATATATATATATATATATATATAAGTTATATATCCCGAGTTGATGCTAATATACACAGAGAGCCGAAATTACGTAAGTTTTAATGGAATTAGGGTTTCATTTCATTTACTGATGAAGTAATTGTTGATAAGGGGCCGTTCACAATTATCAACATTTTCACGAGCGTACAAATCGTACGCTGGGGTGGGGGGGGTTAAGGGCGTTGTACGCTTTTAGAAATGCGAAACATGTCGATCCATATCTTCCTGCCAACTTCAACATTTTTCTTTGTACGCTTTTGGGGGAGGGGGGGGGGTTCTTGAAAAAGTGTACTCTTTGTACACTTGTGAAAATGTTCATAATTGTGAACGGCCCCCAAATAACTGAAGATTTTCTACAATTTTGAACGTGACGTAACATTCCGTTCTATCTATTTTATGTTGACATAATTTCTCACCAAAAGTTTCCTTCATTTTTATATGAAGGGTATTTTTCACCAGTTGCTCGGAATTTATGCCAGTTTTCTCTGATTTGGCACAAACGCGAAGAAAACTTGCACATGCGCAATGAAAACATGACTATAAAAACAAAAAAATAAATTTTTGGAATGGGCCTTATTTGAAGGCTCTAAGCTACTTTTCCTAAATGCAATAAACGCTAATAAATATATTTAATATAAAATGAAAATTCATATTGCGTGTGTTATCGTGCATGTATTAATTACATCAAGGAAATTAAATGCATATTGTATTCATGGCCTATGGCTGACTGCTACGAAATGTTAATATTTCAATTCCATACAAACATTCATAACATTATCCTGTAAATAATTCGTCCGGCGAGAATTAATATTAGCCATTATTTTTTTAAATCCATTTTTTATATTTATTTCCTTCAAAATCTAAAATTTTAAGTGCATATACAAATTTTTTTTATCTAAACCTAATTCTGAGAGGATGCTTCCCTTAAGCTATTTTGAAATTTAATTGGAACAGTTTAAAATTTTCATACCCTGTGGAACTTTATTGTTTATAATGTAACTAAAGTCTCAGTTATCTCGCTTTATTACCCGAGTATTTCCTCTATCGATTTTTACTTCATTTTCCGAAAATGTACTCGTATTATCAAACTTTTAGAACTTTTTTTAGTTATATTAAATACTCTATAATTAATTTTGTAAAGTTATACACACTAAAAGGAAGTTGATATTTAGCTAAACATTTCGTATCATCATGCAACACCATTTAAAATGTCAAACTATGATAATTATTCGAAACAGTATCTCGACATTTAAAATTTTAGTATGATAATAAAAATTTAGCCAAATTAGCCAAAGTAGCCGAATTAGCCAAATATCAACCTCTTTATACATAAAACACAGGTATAATTTTTACCCATTCTATAGCGAATATTATTCATATATCGCACACATTTTAACCGGGATTCTGATCACACTCTTAAAAACTGTTCGCTGTGTATACTTTAGAACCGAGAGTAAAATAATGAACAAAATTTACTGTGGGTATAAAGTAGATAAAAAGTACACAGACCGAAGGTACACAGTGTAAATTAAAATGTTTTATATAATCTCTGGCAGTGTACTTTTTGTACTTTTCTCTTAGTTTCAGAGGACACCATTTGTCAAGAAGATAACCATTTCAGCTATTCTCTTCCTACCATCGACCTACTATTATGTGTACTCTTGAAGTACTTTATTTTTTACAGAGTACTGTATGTTTAGTCCTATTTTCCTGTCGTATCTAAAGTACACACAGCGGACAATTTTTAGTTAACTATAACATAGTCGATATACGGGGTGTCAGGAAATGATTGCCACCCCCTGTAGAGCAAAAACTAGAAGAGATAGATAAAAACCGGCGAGACCACTTGAAAGAGCGTTAAAATCTGAATAAAAACCATTATATTCTATTCCTGTGATTTTAATTCTTACCATTTTTTTCCCCACAGAAACCATGGCATCATCTATTTTGAACGATTCAGAGAAAAAGCGAGTTCCTGACGCATTCGAGCTGTCACATTTCGTGAAGCAAAGGAAGCTGGTGCAACTTTCATAACTCGACAATGGGTGGCTGAGAGATTAAAAAGATCAGAAGACTTTGTCAAAAGGAATTGGAATAAGAATCCTGAAGATTGTGAAACAGAATTTCGAGGAGGAAGACCGGAGAAATTATCTCAAGAATCGAAAGACATTGTGCTTGCTGCATCACGGCGCCGAAAGAAGAGCTGCTCTGAGGTAGCGAAAGAGATACTTATCCGTCGTGGTAAGATAGTCAATCGGCAACTTGTGCATCAATTTCGAGTTCGCCAAGGCTTGAGTGCTTGGCATGAAATAGCTAAGCCACGGAAGAGTGATCTTAATATTGAAGATCGGCTATGGTTTTGTGATTATCTTGAGGAATGGACGGAAGACGATTTCCTTCACTTGGTTGTCAGCGATGAATTCTTCGTTTATGTCTCCAGAAAACCAAATTTTCAGAATGATCGGGTTTGGGCAACAACTCCTGATGAAGTCCCAGACGACCAGAAGTATCGAGAAATAGTAAAAAATCCAGCATGTGTGGGTGTTTTCATTATGTTCTCTATTCGGAAGCTCATCTGGGTTATCAAACCAAGAGGAACCAGTTGGGATGGGCCTTATTTTCGAAATGTAATTTTAGCCCAACATGTAATTCCGTTTTTGAAAGACCCCGAGTGTGTTTTGGATGTTGAACAGGCAACCTTTCTTCACGACAAAGCCCCCTGTATGAAAGCACTTGCGACTCAACAACTGCTTAAGGACAATAACATTGATTTTTTCGGAAATAATGAATGGCCTGGCAATTCTCCCGATCTTAATGTCTGTGAACATGTCGGATCCATCATGAAGGATCGGGTGGAGTCCTTAATGCTGGAACAACCCATTCAGAATCGGTATTCAACAGAAATTATGACTGCAAAGATCAACGAAGTCCTTGAAGAAATGAGTCATGATACCGATCTCTTTGAGACACTTCTGGGATCATACCCCCGTCGATTAATGGCCGTCAGAGCTGCAAATGGGGGCAACACCCGATATTAAAACAAGTGTTTTTTATTCAAAATTAAACGCTCTTTTGCGTGGTTTTGTCTGTTTTTTTCTATTCCTTTCAGTTTCTTCTGTACAGGGGGGGGGGGCAATCATTTCCTGACACCCTTTATATACTATATATATGAAAATTAGGTACTTACGTATTAACGGGGGGTGGGGCCACCAAATATTGATGATTGGTTAGGTTAAGTTGTAATATTTTCGTTAGTTGAAAATTTCTAATACATAATATTTTTTAAATAGCAATATTTTTTAAAATATTTACAATGATTTATATTTCAAATAAGTTATTTACAATGATTAATACATGATCCCAATGATGTATGATACAGATCCCAAATTTTCATCATGAATAAGCCTAAAAAAAATAATTTTTTTCAGAAAATTGTATAAAAAAATATTTTTAAAAAATATTGCTATTTAAAAAATATGATGTATTAGAAATTTTTCAACTAACGAAAATATTACAACTTAACCTAACCAATCATCAATATGTGGTGGCCCCCCCCCCCGTTAATACGTAAGTATCGAAAATTATTTCACGAAAGTAACACGTGAAAAATATTTATGATGAATAAAACCACGAAGAAAAAGAAACAGAATGGTGTTCAAGCACTTGAGCACCATTCTGTGTTTCCTTTCCTTCGTGGTTTTATTCATCATATACTATATATATATATATATATATATATATGTAGTTTCGAGAATTATTCTTGTGAAAATACCTGCGCTTATAACTCCCAGTGAGTAGCCAAATAGTTATATACGTTTCTAAAATGAGGGTGAACCAGGTCATTTTTATTATTTAATTCCGACATATAAAATTTATTTTTAGTAAATTATACATTTAATTTATAATTTCTTAATTAATTAATATTCATAAAAATTGCAATATTATAATCCCGCAACTCGGACGGGGACTATTTTTGCAGCCAATCATAGATGTTGGAGGTTGATGACGTAATGACTAGACTGTAAATGAAAAACTAATGGAATCATATCCAAAGCATTTAAAGTTAATTTTTTTTATGTAGGGAGGAGTGGGGCTAAGGGCGAGCGACCGCAAAAGTAACCCCTCCGCAGAAGAAGGAGAAAGTCAAAAACAAGATTGCCAAGGCTCAATGATGCCATTTTTTTTTAATATAAATTTTGAAAAGTTTGTGTAGTGTGTAAGATGCATGTATGTGTAGTGAATGTGTTGTGAGAAATAGAAGGAGAAGTGTGTGTTTGAGAATATGTTGGACTGTTCACAGGGTAGATAAGACACGGAAAAAGATCAGCTAAGGAGGACAGTGTCGGGAGAAACAGGAGTTCCAGCACTCCCTCTCTCCTGCCTAATATACCTCCAGGAGTACTTCCTTAGTTGATTGGTGTCTACAAACTCTTCCTACAAAAGTGAAAGTTTTCTTATTTTTAATAAATGCAAAATGCCTTTGAAGTACAGTATGCTGCGGTACTCTGTAACACTGTAGAAACTTCTACAAACAGTACATATTTTTAAATTCCCTAAAAATGAAGAGCTTTTTAATATCTGGGCATCTAATTGTGAAATAGTGGACCTAAAATTTGGCTGTAACATAAACATTTTAATAATTTAATAATTTTAATTTTAATTTTAATAAACATTTTAATGGGTTAATATATAGGCCAAGATTTTGTAGATAACTGACCCATTTTTGGGGTCCCTACTGTAGACCTTCATTACAGTGAATTTGAGATGTATTAAATTAATTAGTTTCATCAGCGTTGTTAGTATATATAAGGATAAAAAGGATGATCAACGCCCAAGTCAACACATTACGAAGATTTAATATCAGACATTTCGGAATATGAAACCGCTTTGCAAAATGAAACAGACCTGAGAATTATGGAGTCCTTATATATATACTGTACATATATATATATATATATATATATATATATATATATATATATATATATATATATTATATATACAAAAGCCGAAGATGAATGACTATAATTCTGCTTACAAATTAAAGATACCACTGATGATGAGAGCTTGATTTCCGAAACGTCTGATATTAAATCTTCATAATGTTGACTTGGGAGTTGATCATCCTTTTTACCCTTAAATACTGGTTCCCTAAGAACACTCTTTTCTCCACAATTATATGTATGTATACACACAGTATATATATATATATATATATATATATACACACGTCAATAATGATGTAAAAAGAAAATGGGAGAGCAGTGACTCTGCTTTGGGGAATGGAGTCAAGAGTCACTTGGGGACTGAATGTCTGCTCGCTGACTCAGTCAGATTTCCGCGCAGGCTGAAAATACCTGAAGCCCAACACTGTTTATATATATACCTACACTGGCTATAACAATAACTATAGCAATTTGGATTAGCTATAGCCAGGTGTAATTATAAGCTGAATTAGATTAACTTACGCTAGGTTAAGTTAGTTTCTTTTTACTGTGAGTTATTCCTAAACCTGGAAAGAGTTTTACTAAATCTGAAGAGAGAGAGAGAGAGAGAGAGAGAGAGAGAGAGAGAATGTATGCTATCAATCAAATAACTTTCGTATTTAACAGTAATACAAAAAAAATGCCAGTTTTGTACTCCAATTATTTATGCATTTCTCGATCGATACATGTCTGAAACGATATCGCCTCTCAAAGTAACGTTTTTAACTTAAGAATCCATCAAAATAAAGGATTGGTGGTTGAGCACAAAATCGTAAATAAATAAAAACATTTCAACATGTGCTGGCACAAATATCATCGCTTCACACACACACACACACACACACACACACACACCAACTGTATACAAAATGGTGTAGATATTGAATAAATTAACACGAGTATAGAAGTCTGTAATTTTAGAATCGAGTTTATTAGTCTAATAAATGATAAGTATTCATGAAGGTAATCGGAGAATTCATTCTAAATTAAGGGAAATAAAAGGAACTTAAAATGCTTAATCATAAGTTTTGGAAATGTGGCTATTCCGCAAATTTATTAATGGCTATTTGTTCGCGGACCCGTTATTAACAATAGCATTTTCATCATTATTGTTTACTTTTCATTAATTCGGTAATATACACCTTCATCAAAATAATGATCGATTAACATGTACTCACAATATATATATATATTATTATATTATATATATATATATATATATATATACAGGGTGGGCGGAAAGTAGCTCCCTATTTTGGATTGGTAAAAAAATACGTATATTATCCATTTATTTCAGAAGAAATAATATGAAAAGGTAGGCATACATGGTAGGTTTTCTCTAAAATTCAATGTGGGCTCCAACTCTTTCCACCAGCTTCTGGAGCCGCCCAGGAATGGCGTCCACTGACTTTAGCAGGAACTCCGGCGGGATGGAGGACATGACTTCCCGAATTCGGTCCTCCAGTTCTTCCAATGTCCTCGGTTTGGTGCGGTAGACTTCTTCCTTTACCCACCCCCAAAGAAAGAAGTCGCACGGTGTCAAGTCGGGGCTCCTGGCTGGCCATTGATGTGGACCACGACGACCCATCCAACGCCCAGGGAAGTGGGCATCCAGCCACTCACGGACAACAAGAAGTGCGGAGGGGCGCCATCTTGCATAAATATCAGATCGTCGATGTTTCTCCCATGTGCTGACAACCGGCCAGACCTCGTTTCGCAACATAGCAAGGTACCGCTCAGCATTCATGGTGTTGCGCAGAAGGAACGGGCCCACAACCTGATCTGAGGTCATACCACACCACACCGTTACACTGAACCGATTCTGCCGTTTTTCAGCGGTAACCGTGCGACTTCTTTCTTTGGGGGTGGGTAAAGGAAGAAGTCTACCGCACCAAACCGAGGACATTGGAAGAACTGGAGGACCGAATTCGGGAAGTCATGTCCTCCATCCCGCCGGAGTTCCTGCTAAAGTCAGTGGACGCCATTCTGGGCGGCTCCAGAAGCTGGTGGAAAGAGTTGGAGCCCACATTGAATTTTAGAGAAAACCTACCATGTATGCCTACCTTTTCATATTATTTCTTCTGAAATAAATGGATAATATACGTATTTTTTTACCAATCCAAAGTAGGGAGCTACTTTCCGCCCACCCTGTATATATATATATATATATATATATTTTAAGTTCGGGAAGAACCGATTCGCCTCTATTTAAAAGGGCATATCTCGGAGGAAAAACAAAGAAAAAGTGAGAGGAAAGACAGAGGAAAAAGAAAAGGTGGAGGGGACAGTCGAAGTGGAAAAAGACCAAGGATGACAAGGACTGCAGGGTCGAGCCCCATCATCCTTGGGTGCTAGGGCCGGGAGGGCGCACGTGAAACCTCCAGGAACAAGCACGTACAAACGAGCACAAAGAGCACTCAAGAGCATGAGCTTAGAACCCCTTTGCGGGGGTATATATATATATATATATATATATATATATATATATATATATATATATATATATATATATATATATATATGAAAATTATTTCACGAAAGCAAAAGTGAAAAATATTTATGATGAATAAAACCACGAAGGAAAGGAAACACAAAATGGTGCTCAAGCGCTTTCGTCTAATGACATCCTCAGGAACACTGAGTGTTTTATTCATCATATATATATATATATATAGTAGGCTATATGTATGTATGAATGAATGTATGAATGTATGTATGTATGTTATAAATATATACATATATACAGGTATACATAAGTCGAAATCGAATAAGTTATACACAATATTTCATTAAACAATTGTGTGTGTGTGTGTGTGTGTGTGTGTGTGTGTGTACGCGAATGTTATAATACTGCTTTCTTGCGCCAAATATAAATCAATGAAACGTTGAAAAGAACTGTGATGAATACAACCTGCGAAAAAGAACCATTGAGAAAAACTGTGAAAAAAACCTCTGAGAAAAAACCCCGCAAGAAATAACCCACGATAAAGAACCCGCTCAAAAGAAAAAAACCCGTTAAAAAAACAAGTAGAAACAACCTGCGAAAAAGAACCTATGAAGAAAGCCAGGAAGAAATAACCGAGCGAAAAAACGCGTACGAAAAGAGCGCGAGAAAAAACGCGAGAAATAACCTCCGAGGAAAAACCCGCAAGGAAAATAAAAACTGGGAGAAAGACCCTGCAATTATTCATTGAGAACTTTAAAAATGTGTTTGTCGAGATAAGATTAATTCTAAAGCCAATTTCACTCCCAGTTTTTAGGAACGGCTAAAATTTGCTTTTGGGTGTAACCCTTTTTCCCTTGTTATTACACCTATTTTACATCCATTAGTCCTGTGGATGGGTGGAGACCTTTGCCTCCACTTTATTCATTAATTCTATCCCTCACATCCATGCCTTCCCCCCCCAAACAAACTCAACCCCCAACTTTACTTTTTCAAATTACCTTTGTCTATTTGCCGTATTCCAGAATTAAAAAAAAATAATATATATATATACATAGAGAGAGAGAGAGAGAGAGAGAGAGAGAGAGAGTATAACACACACAATACCCTTTTTTTAGAAGGGGGGAGGAGGGTGTTATAAATTTTAATGTGGAAAAGCCTCTTTTTATATCAGAGTATTATTGCCAGTTAGTGTTTGGCCCGACCTCCATTACACGAATTAACTTTGATGTACGCGAAGGAAATGCTTTCAATCTCATTAATTGAGTAAAAAAAAGGTAAGAAATGGGAGTAAGAGAAAGGTGAAAGGTGAAATTATTTTTAATGTGAAGGTGTTACATGACAATGAGTCGAAATAATGGAGATTGCTCATTATACACGAAAAAAAAAAAGGAAATTTTTAAATTTGAAACTGTAAAATGGGAATATACAGGGTGTACCCCCAAAAAATTCTCGTAACATGGAAATTATTTATGGTTATTGTTATTATTTTTTTATTGGTATTTAATAATAATAATAATAATTATAATTAGTAGCAGTAGTAATAGTAATAATAATAATAATAGCAGCAGTACTTACTTTTTATAAATAATTATTATTAAAGATTTTCCTGTTACGGGACTATTAAAACACCTGTACACACACACACACACACACACACACACACACACACATATATTATACATATATATATATAAATATAAACATAAATACCTCTACATATCACTAACTTTTCAATAGCCTTAAAAAAATGACCAATTAATATACAACCTACTCAAAATTAAATTAAAACCCACCCAACTTTTAACAACTTCAGGCAAGTAAAAATTATGGAGGCTCTTTTTCCTACATCGTTTTGGCCCGACGAAAAAGTTTGCAGAGTTTCTGCTAATTAATTCCACGGTGGCGAACATACATCCACCCTAGGTCTTAACTTAGTCGGGAAAGCGTGCTCTGGAAGGGGTATCACCGCATTATTGCAACCACCTTATTTCGGCAAAGGGATTGCAATTCTAAAACGAAATAATATATATATATATTAGAGAGAGAGAGAGAGAGAGAGAGAGAGAGAGAGAGAGAGAGAGAGAGATTCATACCTCATTTAAAAAAATTTATATACATTGTATAAAATAAATTTTTTACGTTTTTATTTTGTTTTAACTGCCATATAATTCTTCAAATATACTGTATATATATATATATATATATATGCGATGCATTTCACAATTAAACATGAAATGAATGAATGATGCAAATCCACAAGGATCATTTTTCTTTTTCCTTGTGGATTTGCATCGTGTGTGTGTATATATATATATATATATATATATATATATATATAATATATATATATATATATAACTTATATATATATATATATATACCTATCTTACCTTGTGATGGTTTCGAACGACGGTTCACGATCGATCTGTGGTCGACACTTCTGTTACATTCCGCCTCAGTTGCTAGATTTGATGGGGAAGAGTGTTGCTTTCTTTTCTCACGCATGGAAACTCCTTCAGATAATTCTTATTACTTTTCTAGCTATTGTGTCCTGTGTCGAGTAATTTTCCCCATAATAATTATAGCGGCTTGGCAGTACTATCTCTACATTTCTTCAGAAACGTGGCACTCTACTGTATGTGTCTGGCCCTACTGCCGAATTTTCTCTTATTTGTGATAGGGTCTTAATTATGTCCCCTTCCAAGAACTCGAGACCCATTAATAGATTCGCGTCCGAACTTGTTCTTAGCTGATTTGTACTTATGTCCAAGAATTCATCTGGATTTTCTACTTTTTTCTCGGACTCACGGGTTCTAAGCACAGAGATAAATTATTCCTTAAGCGATTCTCTCATTTTTCCTGTCATTTGTGTAATAGGTCGGCCTATCTTTTAACGGACCTATACTCTTTTTACATTGCATTTTTCTTTTCGCAAACGTGTAGAAGTATTTTGGGTTGTTTTTTGTTTTATGCTACCTTGTTTTCCTCCTAGTTTGTCTTGTAGATGAATGTTTTTCATAGGTCAATTTCTATTTCGAAGTTTTTTCCTCTAGTTTGAGTCTCCTTTTTTGAGTTCTGCATCAGAGATTTTTTCCGGTTTGTTTCTGTTGTCTGCATAACGTTCAAATTTTCTCTCGAGCTTGTTACGTTTTCTTTTTTGTCTCTTCGGAACATGTTTTAGCAATATGGGTTTAGTTTCATTTTCTATCATAGATAGGGCGCCTATTTCTTTTAGAGTCTTAAATATTCGGTACTGAGGTTTCAAGTGATTTTAGCATGTTCTCTATTTCATCTGTAACGAGTTCGAATTCCCTTTTTGTAGTGTTTTGTCGTCTGTACACGTTCATAATGATTAGGTTCAGTTCTTTTACTGCTAAAACAAGAATTTCGATCCTGCTGTTTGATTTAACTACCTTCACTTCACATGGTTATATGTTTTTCATGTAATTGCAACAGCCTTCTCTATTTCTAGCAAATCTATTTGTTCTGCGTAAGTTGTGGTTCTTTATTCTATTTCAGTGTTTTTGATGCAATTTTCACAGCCTTTTTCGCATTTATGCAAGTATGTTTTCGTTATGCATATGATATCCGTGTCGGTTTCCAGAGCTATATTCTGCAGATATTGTAATTTGCAGTCTGCGTGGTCAGTGTACAGGCCTTGTATATTTGTGTATAATAAATTTACAAGGTTAATAATCTTGGCGCTCGGCTGTCTCAGATAATGGTCGTGTTCTGATCGACTTTGACGGTTCCTGTTCAGTGTTATTGGATGGGTTTTTGCATTTGAGAATACTATGAATACTGAGGATGCTATGAATACTGAGGATACTATGAATACTAAGAACATTGTTGTTGATCAAGCTTACATTTTAAACAGAATCGATACGGAATGAAAAAAAAAAAAAGATATAGGCCTCACTAATCGACTTAAAAGTGTTTGAAGTCATGTGATCAGTTTTAAGCGTGTTTAAGAGAGCAGATATGTAAGATATTCTACATATTTAAGTCGATATCTTAGCAAGTATCTCTACAAATAGATATCAATTTTCAACAAGCAAATGTCTGTGCAAGTAGATATCTATAATGGTAGCTATGAATCTTAAGCAAATATATATCCATATTCAGTTAGCTATGAATTTTAAACAAGTAGATACAGATACAGATTGTATATATTTTTTATGCAGGAAGGAGAGGCCAAGGCGAATGGCCGCAAAAGCGCCGCTCCCCCAATAGAAGAAGAAGAGACCAAAATCAAGGTCCAGGGTTTTGGAGATGCCTAGACACTCTGCATTTGAAAGATTGGAGGTCATAGATAGGGGGAAAGATGGATTGAGGAAGACTGTTCCAGAGTTGACTTGTTGAGTAGATGAAGGACTGAAAATACCGATTAACCCTTGCGTTAGAGAGTTTGACAGAAAAGGAATGAGAAAGTGTAGAAAGTCTGGTGCTATTTGCTCTCCTTAAAGGAAGAGACATGCAATATATATATATATAACCTTTGGTTAGCTTCCGCCCGAATTGGTCGTTCTGACGAAGGTCAAGCTTTTCACTCCACCTTAGACCTACAGTTTAACGTGGAATCCGAACTACGCCCCATCAGCAGCCCAGCGTCTTAACCACTAGGCCACCTAGGGTACCCACTTATCTACCAACCACTTTATTGTGTGGAAGGATGAACAGCTGGGTTTTGCTGCGCGCCGGCTGCCATCGGGTCTCGAACCCGGGGCCGATGAATTCGTAGTCAGCGACGCTAACCACTACACCACCGAGGCGCTAGATATATATATATATATAAGTAAAATTACAGCTATTAAGATTGATGAAAATTTTGTAAACAAATGAAAAAGGAAAATAATAAAATTAAAATAAATATAAAAAGTTTTGTAAATATTGAGTAAAGTAATAATAATATAATAATAATAATAATAATGATAATAATAATGATAATTAATAAAGATTTTTATAATTGACAATAAAAAGCTTTCTTTGATATTCAAGACATAGAGAAAAATATTCATATAAAAATTCTTATTTAATTTAAAGGAGGGAAACAACTTAATTGGTCTTCTAATTTTGAAACAAAAATAATATCGTATCATTATTATTATCTTTTAATAATTATTGAAAATGAAAAGGTTTATTGGCAGACTATAGTCCATATGACAAATATTATTAATACAATGACAGTTCATATACTAACGATAGAAATATATACAATTGATTAGAAATAATATTGTAATGTCGAAGTTAAGTGGAGCTACAGACAGACGTTTTTCGTACCAAGAATTCCATAGTTTAGACTTTAGAGGATAAACGGCAGGACTCATGGATAGCTTGGATAATCGGGTTGGTTAATTTTTTAATTTAAAAAGATTGGATTTTATTACAGAACTTTTTAATTATTAAAAAAGTCGTTAACGAAAATTTCGTCACTCGAAAAAATTTAATAATTCTTTCCCAAAAACTAACATTGACTTAACATTATTTAATTGCTAAGCTAATTTTACTTCTAAACTATTTAATAGCGTTTAAGGATTATTATTACTCTAATGAATTAAGTCCCCATTTTATTAGTAACTCTCTAAAATATGCTAATTTCATTAAGTAGTTTTAATTTCTTAATGCCTTCTTTTTCGTTTTTTTATTAAATATCATTTATTTTCTGCTAAATATAAAATACATCATTTAATTTAAACTTATTATTATTATTATTATTATTATTATTATTATTATTACTTGCCATGTTCACTTCTCTTATGTAATAAAAAAAAACTACATTTCATTAATTCTTGCCTAAATAGCTTCCATGCTTTCAACTGCATATTCTAGATTACAGTGGTTCTCAACCTAGGGGTAAATTACCCAACTACTGGGGGTAATGATAACTATTTTGTGGGGTAATGATACGTGATCCAGAAATTATAAAAAATAATATTATGATAATTCAGAAGTTATATCAAAAAAATAATATCTAATGATTGGGATAATGAAGCTGGATTAGAATTGGCTTTTGGGTAACCATACAAAAATGGTTGAGAACCACTGTAATCTAGATTCTAGAATACTGTAAATATACTGTACTCGTATATCTCTCCAAAATTTGGAGGTTTAGATTGCGGTCGAACGTCATGTTATCCACTCGAAAAGCACGTGACGGACAAACAATGTGTGTGGTCTTTAGATTAAATTAGGTTAGACTAGGTTAAGTTAGGTTATTAGAGTGCTGTGCTCGAAGAAATGTCTATAGATCCTTGTACTTTCCCTGTTGATAACGGGCCGTGTGCGACATTTTGTCGATAAGACATTTTATCAATAAGTGTCCTGCAAATCTAGTTAGTTTAGGCTAGGTACATTAGCGTAGGTTAAGTTATATTATACCCTGTTAAGTTACGCTAGGTTAAGTTAGGTTAAGTTAAGGCAATAGGATATTCCGTTAACGGAATTAATATAGTATAGTATATAGTTTCTTGTAACTCTATTTTTTTTTAATTGTATCCTGATACTCCAAGCTAAAACGGTTCTTAAAATCTATTGCAGTTTATGCTGTTAATCTATTATCTGCTCCTAGTAAATGAACACAAAGGGGCTTAAAATGAATTATAAACACCTCGACTGAACATAAATTAAACTTAAGCGTCATGGAATTCAAATTTATTATGAAATTTGTTGTTTAACCCCTTCAGGACGACTGGCACAAATTGGTAACGTTTGAAATACACGCATTCATAACAACCCTACAAAAAATTCTGACCTTAAAGGGTTAAGTTTCCATCCATAATGAAACCTGCAAATACTTAACAAATTAACTATATTTCAACTTACAATTGTCTAAGAATAAATCTGATACTCGAAAGGATGAAGATTTGGGATAATTCAAATACGACCAAAGCCGTTTTAGTCCCTTTATTTTTAATACTGAGATTGAGAGTTCATTTTATTTGAAAGAACTTTCAATCCTTTTTAGAGAAAGGACATTAAAATAGTGCCATCCGGGAAGACGATGTTGGACATACTTAAGCCAAACCTACAGCCAGTTGTCATAGATGACATATTATTAATGGAAATGCCAAAATATAAATTAAATAAAATGGTGACAAGATACCTCCTTGACGTGCCCCATTATCTACAACAAAAGTGAAAGAAAAGATTTTATAAAATAATAATACTTTATAAAACTAATATTATTTGGATTACATATCCTTTTTTATATAAAGCTTTTCATTAATAAGCAATAATTTACTTTATCAATTGCTTTAGAAAGATTTAAAATAGAAAAAGTTGTGGTATTGGTGCGAAATTGGCTCTAAAACCATGTTATCTATAAGTATATGTTGAACGTCATTTTTATCTTATTTTAAAATTAGAATAACATATTCAAGATTACAATTGAGCTGTAATTGCGAGAGTAATGGCTGTTTCCTCTCAGCAAAAAATCGGACGTTAAGTAAACGTTCTGAATGTTTTATTGACGTTTCACAAACTTTATGACATTTACTAAGCATTCTAAGCGTTTTATTGACGTTTCACAAACTTTATTACATTTACTAAACGTTATAAACGTTTTGTTGACGTTTCACAAACTTTATGACATTTATTAAACGTTCTAAACGTTTTGTTGACGTTTCACAAACTTTATGACATTTACTAAACGTTCTAAACGTTTGGTTGACGTTTCACAAACTTTATGACATTTACTAAACGTTCTAAACGTTTTGTTGACGTTTCACAAACTTTATGACATTTACTAAATATTCTAAACGTTTTGTTGACGTTTCACAAACTTTATGACATTTCTAAACGTTCTATTTCTTGATGGCTAATTCATTTTTTAGCATTTGTGTTATTGTGGGTTTCGTGACCGTTAGTCAAGAATATGTTGATGAATATATGAAATGTCCATCATGTCATTCAGGAAGAAAACATACCGGTGTCCCATGAAAAATGCGAAAACTATGAGCAAACAAAAGTCTTTCTACAATTTTAAGGTTAATTACTGCTTTATAGATATCTTCATCACAAAACAAGTTGATAACATCTTATGGCATCAAAACAACTTAGCAGACAAATACATACATACATACATACATACATACATACATACATACATACATAGATAGATAGATAGATAGATAGATAGATAGATAGATAGATAATACTATTAAGAGAGAGGTATCGTACACCATTAGCCTTTCCATTCACGCGGGGAGTCTGTATTCAATAAGGTTAATTCTATTAGTGTTAAAATCCAGAACTGGGCCGATTAATAAAGAAAGGAACACATGAAAAGAACTCTTTGCATTCAAAGGGATTCATTGAAAACGGCAATTAACAGTGCGAAGGTGCATTATAAACCTTATTTTCAATCCTGTTTTCGAACCTTATAAAAATTCCATTTCGATATCTAATTATTTTTATTTGTATTCCGGACTTTACCCTCATTTTGCAATTTAATTATAAAGCAGATAATTACTCATGGGTATAATACGTTGGAATTAGTTTTCACGTAATGTTGATTTTAATTAAAAAGGAATGAATTGAATACGAATTGGATCAAAGTTATTCATGCGTACATGCGCGGTCCGCTCAGCTAAAACAACATTTAGTTAATTATTCGCTCCAAAAAGGTCTCCAATTTAAGTGAATTGAGTGATATAGTTTACTTCATGAACAGATACACGAGTAAGTGAATTTTCCTCGCTTATTAACGCGTTCATCCCAGTATTTGAAAACCGATAATAGAGGTTATGGAGATCGGTTATATTATAGTTTGATACCGGATTAAAATTGGAGGAACTTTGGCTTACTGTAGATATGTGTTGCTTGAAACTATTTTAACTATTTCTCATCGATGGCGAGCGTCCGTAGTTCAGTAGGTAACACAGCGTTTCCCTTTAAGCGATATGAAAACAATGAGGTCGGGGGTTGGACTCTCGATGATGCTGGTAATAATTAAATTATAAAATAAATAAAATTTTAAAATTTTACAATTTTGGTGTTAAAATAATTTTAACAAAATAAATAATTTTTTTTTTTTAAATTTGGTCCTTAACAAAGTTTAGGCTTTACTGGGCTCTTAATTAAAGGTAAAGCATTGCTTCATAGATAGTTATGATTAATAATATATAAATCCAGAATAAGATGTATAAATTAACTTCATACACATAAATTAACTAATAATTGTAAATTAGAGAATAAATTTAAATCATTATGACGTCATTAAAGTCATTATGAAGATATGTAATTTATTATTTGTTTACATTTGTACTTTATTTCTAAAATAGATATTAGAATATTACAATTTCTGTTACGTTACAATAATACAATAATACAAATTCTCTTATGTTACAATAATATAATAATACAAATAATACTGTCTATTGGACTAGTTGTTTCATGTAATTTGACCCTCAACCCTTTAATTAAGGAAGCCTGGTACAAATTGGTAGCGTTTCATATACACGCATTCATAACTAAACATTACAAAAAATTCTGACTTTAAGGGGCTAATACATGATATATAAGTCGCGTTCAAATTATGATTAACCCATTAATGCCGAGAGGTTTTTCCAGAAACTGAATAAAACCGTCTGGCGTTAGCCAGAACAAAATCAGTAAAGTAACGTTCAGCACTAATGGGTTAATAAACGAACGAATTAATAGTTGAAATATATTATACATGTTAACCTTAAGTTATTATTATAAATATGAAATAAATACAAACAAAGTTATTATTAAACATATGATAACATTACAGTACAAAGAATTCAATGTTGGACGCGATAAATTAACGAGTAATGTACATTTGAGCCTAGATTAGACGAGAGAAATGAACAAGTACCAGAGTAATGTTTAATCCTAGGTTTTTATTAGTAGTCCATTATTAATAGGGATTTAAAATTGGTTTTAAATGAATTTACGTTCATAATATTTTTTTATATCGGCATTTAAATCATTCCATAGTTTCAGTCCAATGAAAATGGGGGTAATTTTTGAGATGAAGGCGATCTAATTTGTTACAAAGTTAATAAAACCTGTTTACGAACTACATACCCAAGTTTAAACATTATAGCAACGCTTCTTAAAATCTTTTTGGAGATATAATTTACACGATCATCCCACTTCAAATTCTTGTCTAGCATTACACCAAGAAATTTTGTTACAGTACATTCCTTTACAGCGATTTCATCAAAAGTTTGTTCATCAAAATACGCATTTCGTTTACGAGTAAAAATCATGAAATTTGTGTTATTAATAATTAGAAAGTGTTTATTGGAAGTCAATCCTTTCCTTACTTTGATAAATCTTGATTTAAATATGTCCTGAGTTGAATTAGCATCTTTGCAAGAAAAAGACAGTTGCAGCATCTATTTTTAATATAGGAAGGAAAGGACAAGGGCGAATGGCCGCAAAAGAGGAAGAAGAGAGCCAAAATTAAGGTCAGGATTTTCGAGATACCTGGACACTCTCCGTTTGAAAGATTGGAGGTCTCAGACAGGGGAAAAGATGGATTGAGGAAGATTGTTCCAGGGTTGACCGGTTTAGTAGATAAAAGATTAAAAATACTGATTAACCTTCGCGTTAGTTAGAGAGTTGAACAGAAAAGGAATGAGAATGTGTAGAAAGTCTGGTACTGCGTGCTCTCCTTAAAGGAGGAGGCAGGCAGTTAGAGAGTTCAGAAGAATCTGCAGACATTATGAAGTTAAGTACCGGGTGTCTCAAAATAGATGGAACCCATTGACATGATAATAATTTATTACTCAGAAAATAAACTCCAAAAAAGATTACATTTCCTGGAAGCTGATATGATAACAATTAAAAACTGAAGATTTGAGGTCTCTAGATCAAAGGATACATTTATTAGAGCACATGTTCCAAATGACCGCCGTTGCGCTGCAGACACACTTGAAGCCGACGAGCGAAGTTGTCAATCACCCTGACACCCTGCACAGAGTGCAAGGGCCTCTGAAGCACCTCGTCTGGGGCTTGTGTGCCCCAGAACACATTGTTCTTGCTATTGACATACCCACTGAGCAAGAAGTGTGCTTCGTCGCTGAACCAAACATCATCAAGAAAGTCAGGATCCTCTTCGATCTTGTTCTCGAACCACCGGCACATCACAACACGTTTTGCCATGTCAGCTGGTGTGAGTTTATGCTTGATCTGGATCCTGTATGGGTACAGCTGAAGATCCTTGATCAAGATTCTTTACACTGACGCACGTGAAAGACCCAGATCTTGGCAACGTCTTCGGATTGACTTTTTCGGACTCCTTCCGACAGAATCTCTCACCGCATTCACATTGTCAGGAGATCTTGCAGTCACCTTCCTGCCAGATCTGGGTGTTTCTGCTTTCTTGTTGAGATTGTTTACTGATCCTGTGGCTTGAAATTGTGTGCCCAACGATAAATTTGGCTTTTCTGGGGATAATTGTTGAAGTTGAACTTCCTGCGAAATTTCGCTTGCACAGTTTTGAATGATTTCGTCTCCAAATAAGTAGTGACGCAAAAATTTTTTTCCTCCTTTGTCCAAGGCATTTTGATTGATAATTATTAGTTGTTATCGTCTCCTCTCTTCAAATCTGAGAAAATAGAACGAGAACATTAATATTGGCAGAATTATTAGCAGTGACATGGGTTGCATGTATATTGAGACACCCTGTATATCAGAAGGATGTGCAAGGTCTTTTGTGCATAATAAAAATTACAGTGGACCCAAGACTGAGCCTTGGGGTACACCATATTTAACAATCGTTTATTTGAACAGACCTTATTTACTGATACAAATTGATATTATAATAATGGATTATATATTTTATATTAAATTAATTAATACCTCGATATTATTTTCAAATATTCTAACAAGGAAAGACGTTTGAAGTTATAAGAGAAGATAAAAAGATCTCAAATGCTTAATTACTTTCGGCCGTAGTATAATGAATACGTAATACTGTCATAAGAACATTAACAATGTATCGATTATCAATGTAAATTTCATTTCAACTTACCATTTCGAATCAGATTAAATTAATTAAGTTAATTAACATCAAATAATTGTATAGACGAAAAAGGTGCCGTATGTATATATATATATATATATTATATATTATATATAATATATAATATATATCTAAAACTCATTCCAAACATAATTTGGAATTTAATCGCGTCAATTTATTTCTCGATTTTAGGATTTTACAAAAAAAAATGGTAAAAGGATTAATTATCTACGATATTTTTATTGTCTTTTCTACATTTTCGTTGTCGGAGAATTTAATTAGTAACTCATTTTATTAATTAAATGTTAAATTACTTTAATTCTCGTAGAAGTAAATTTTAGAAATTGCAAATGAGAATTTATATGAAATTGTCAAGCTTAAAATTCTTTGGGATGATTCCCCCCACCACCACCCCCGGCCTCCCCCCCCTTTTTACGAAATTCTGCTTAAAGAGAAAAGTTCTAAAAACTAATTTGGATGCGCGCTAACGAAAAAATTCCTTAATTTAACGAAAGTTTCTCTGACAGTATATAGAAGAAATAGTTTGAGACTTTGTACTGATGGCATCGTCTAATGCTATAAATTGAAGCTTAGATATATCCCCTTTTTATTTTCCTTATTGTGTTCACCAACTTTTGTTTTCATGTACCTTTAGAAACTAGTTTATTGAATTATGTAGAGAGAGAGAGAGAGAGAGAGAGAGAGAGAGAGAGAGAGAGAGCACGAGAAAGTGCCTATATATTATTATTATTATTATTATTATTATTATTATAATATAAAAAACATTTATACTCATTAATTGAATTAGTTATAAATAATGTGATGAAATTCCCCTTCCACTTCCCTCCTTTTATTACTAACTCTGTTTTCGGTCCTCGTTTGCTGTTTCCTAAACTTTCTGCAAGTAAGTAATGCTTTCCTGGAATGTTTTTTTTTCTCTTCGTATTTTATTATCATTTCTGTTTGTCTCACTTTTGTTTTATTGATTACTTCTTCTGTTTACTTACTTTAAATTGTTTTTCTTTAACTTATTCTCGCATTCTGTCCTTCCTTCCTTTATCCGTGTTTCTTGCCAAACTCCCTCCCGAGCACACTAATCCAATTTGGCTCAGAGGGCAAGGGGCTTTCCGCCTTCTCACGCAATTGAGCGGTTCATACCTGACGCTCTTTTAATTCAATATTTGCCCTAAAGGGGAAATAGTCTTCTTTTTCATCCGCCCTCCGAACCAACGAGAAGAAACAGCGTCCTTCAATTAAACATCGCATAAATTTACTTAAAAATATAAAGATCTTGTTTAATTGTGTCTCCTTCTCATAGTACGCATAATTGCTTGAGGGCTCGAGCGAAACTGGCAAGCGAAAGTTTATGATTTGTTGTTGTTAACGACGCAATGTAAATATTTGCTCCTCCTTCTAAGAAGGCTTTCAAGTTGGGGCTCTAATTGCCTTATAAAGCCTATAATTGGCTGATATGAGAGAAACCCAATCCTCGTTTCGGCTCTCGAGTGAAGCTAAGCGACTTTACGATTCTCATCCAGTCGTAAAGTAGCGCTCGCTCCCTCGTTCCGCTTCCCTCTCCCTCATTATGGAATTTAAGTTTACCCAAGAACACTGCTTCAGGTCACCAGTATTGAACGTTACTATTATATTACCCATCCGAGATATGTGTTACGATATCCGTTCCGATATCCGATCCCAAAGATTCGGTTACTCTGCCGATTAGCGCCATCCGGAAGGAGTTTCTTGTAAAGGTCTTCGTTTTCATTAACTGTATTAAAATGACATTCGTCCACCTCCGAAAATTTACTGAGACGTAATTTCTTCTACCTATTTTTACCCATTTTACGACCCTTACCTTCATCCTTTTACCTCGTTTTATGTCCACTTAATTGCATTAACTTTTAACTTCTTTTACCTGAAATATACCTTCATTTAAAAGCTATATTTGGTTTTATCTCTCCTGATCACAAAATGATAAATAAAAGTGTGACATCATTAATTTAGCAATCTCTGAATGGAAGAGAAGATTGCCAACTTCAGAATTCAAAACAGAATCATAGTCCAACTTCAAACTTCACCAACAATTTGATTGATAACTCTTAAAACTCATTAAAGCTTTGGGTGAAGTTTCACAATGAAGATTAGTTTAGCTTGAAGGTTTTGTTAAGTAATAAACTCCTTATTCAAGCCAACAGACTAATCACAGTCGGAGTTTTAAGGTCACAAATGACGTAGATTTGATGTTAATCACTCTCGGTTATTTAATGGGGGAAGTTACGAGAGAAAACCAATTATGATGAGGGAATTTCGCTTCAAGACATACTTTTCGCTCATTTCATACTAATGTTTTCGCTTCGTTTTAGACCTATTGTATAAAAACTGCTTTTTACTGTGGCATCATTTTGGTCTTGTTTTATTAATACTGCAAATAATAATAATAATAATATTATTATATATTATTATTATTATTATTATTATTATTATTATTATTATTATTACTATTAGTTCCCGTTACAGCAAACTTATAAAAAGTTTAGCAAAGTCGTATTAAAACTTGTGTATAAAAATTTCTTGTTAAATTCCTTGAACAAAAGGAATTAAATTTATCTCGTTGGACAACTTCAGTCATGAAGAGTAGACTTTGGTTAATACTAAAGATTAAGTTTTATTTCCAGCCTCATAATCAAAGGATTAAATGTATAAAATCCTATATATATGGGACCTATAAATTCTAATTATAATCCTTGGTAAAGCCCCGTGTTAATCCCTCGCTTAATCTCAGGTTAAGCCTACTGGGCTAAGACTTCGTGGGTTAATCCGATAATGGGTGTTGATACGTGTAATTCTACGTTTCAGCTCTCGCTAACTTGGGTGTAGTATACAGCGATCAGGGCAGGAGCGAGGAAGCCGAAAGGGCTTACAGGTCAGCTCTAGACCATGCCCCAAACATGGCCGACACACACTACAACCTGTAAGTAGGATTAAGAAAGTCGCTCAAGACTTTTAATTTTATTTACGTTTATTGGCTTTTTTGTATGTATTTTAAAGCACGCGCGAACGTTATATAAAGACGTGAACTTCTGCGCATGCGCAGCTTTTCAAAAGTTCTGTTCTAGGAGGAGGAGGATGCGCTTTTGCGAATTTTTATTTTATTTATAAATTTTATAAAATAAATTCAATTGAACATTAACATTTTCCTTGTTTTTATTAACATTTGATTTATTATTATGGAAATTCATTGATTTAAAAAATAACCTGATGTAATTATATTCTGAAGATAGTGACAGTATTTTCTCCTATTCACATTAATCACGTTGAAAATATTTTACTATTTTTATTTGCATATCACATTTGACATAATGCTAAGTACTGTGCCCCTTTTTTTTAAGCTCACTGGAATACTTTTAGAGAATATATATATATATATATATATATATATATATATATATATATATATATATAGAGAGAGAGAGAGAGAGAGAGAGAGAGAGAGAGAGAGAGAGAGAGGGGTTCTACCCAGAGCATTTTTTAAGCTTTTCCCACTGGGCGACAAAGGCAGATCGGGAAGGAGGGGAGGGGGGCGGATTAAGGCATGGGTGTGCTGCCAATTTCTTAACAACCGGTTCTGATACAGATAGGGATGTAAATCGGCGAGCGCCAATGGCGCGAGTCATTAAGCTAGGGGGTCTGGGGTGAGCGGTAGCTCCCCCAGCGGGGTCCGGGGCGGAGCCCCGGAAGCCAACGCATTTTAGCTTTTCCAAACAGCATTTTGTAACATTTTGGCAGAAATTATTTAACATATTCTTTATACTCACTAATGACATAATTATCTAAAAATAAACTAATTTTTCATCAAAAAAATAAATAAATATTGAAACGATCACTGCTTGTGATACTACCTATATTTTCTATAAAAGCCTGAAAAAATGAAAAAAATTTAGATATAAATAAATTTCTACTGACTGTTAAATATTTGTTAAAAACAAACAAACGGTTCGGTGATCCAATCAAAATTTAACAACCGGTTCGGGCGAACCGGACCGAACTGGTCCCAGCACACACCTGGATTAAGGATATTATAGATCCGGATGTTCCCTAATCAGGCCACCATCCCCGTGTGGTTTGAAATAACACTAGCATTATCTATATATAAATATTCAATGTAAATTTCATATTTACATTTAGGATAAACAGTTCTAATTGTGGCATATGTGCGTGTATTAACCTCTTAACGACCGAAGTTTTTGTTGGGTTAAGTTATGAGTGCGTGTATGAGAAACGGTACATATTCGACCCAGTGGTCTTAAAGAGGTTAAATGTATTTATATGGCATCCAAAACAATGCTCCCAAGACAATTTTATTTTTACAATTTTTTAAAATTCCTTGTCGCCCAGTACCCTAAAATTTCATTTACTCGACGACAAATTTTCTTCACTGGGTGACATTCATGTCGCCCACTCACTAGGTTAAAAAATGCTCTCGTACTACCGGGTGTGTATAAAGTAACGCAAGTAAAGAGACAAATTCGATTTGAATTATATTAACGCGAGTGAACATGCACGAGTAATATTTATTACATGTACTTTATAACAACTGTAATGTACAACATGTACTTTATAACAACTGTAATGTACAACATGTACTTTATAACAACTGTAATGTACAACATGTACTTTATAACAACTGTAATGTACAACATGTACTTTATAACAACTGTAATGTACAACATGTACTTTATAACAATTGTAATGTACAACATGTACTTTATAACAACTGTATATTCGATAGTAAGGTTTATTAAGAGGTGTTGAAAATGTTTTTACGAGTTAAAAAACTAGCTGAAACTAGTTTAAACGAGTTCAAATCGGATTTGTCTCTTCACGTGCATTACTTTATACACACCCTCTATAATACATAACTGTAAATTTTAGTCAATAATGCAGTCTAGTTAATAAAAGTTGTTATATATATATATATATATATATATATTATATATATATATATAATACAAACCACAAGGAAAATTGAAAAACGAATCCAAGCGCTTTCGTGTCTTACAATAAATGGTCTTGTAAGAGACGAAAGCGCTCGGAATCATTTTTCATTTTCCCTTGCGGGTTATATTGCATTTAATAAAGTTCACATGAAAATTGCGAACTATTTCCCATATATATATATATATATATTAGGGCCTCTTTGCGAGTGACCCGTTGCCCACGTTGGGCTAACATCATGAGAAAGAAAAACTATAGTGTTTGTCATTTACCACTACTTATTCGGACTATAGTGGATTTAGTTTTCCCAGAAGAGTTCCTTCTTCATGCACGGTCTGTGTGTAAAATAAAAGATCTCAGGGACCATTCTGAGTTCTATCCCATATATTTAAATTTTAATTGCAATAACCGCAACAATATAAAATTACACCAACCCGCAAGGAAAAAATATATAAAATAAATAATAAAACAGTGTTTAAAAAGGCTAATTAATTTCGGCTGGTCACATATATGGGATATATCACATATGGGATAGAACTCAGAATGGTCCCCTGAGACCTTTTATATTACACACAGACCGTGCATGGAAGAAGGAACTCTTCTGGGAAAATTAAATCCACTATAGTCCGAATAAGTAATGGTAAATGACAAACACTATATTTTTTTCTTTTTCATGATGTTAGCCCAACGTAGGCAACGGGTCACTAGCAAAGAGGCCCAAAAATATAGCTTTCCTCATCAGCTATCTGCGAAGCAGATAGGATCCAGCTTTGGGACAGGATCTAGGGTTTAAAGCAGCCTAGCCCGACTATATTTAGATCCACAATATAAGCAAAAAACTTGTTGCATTCACGTCCCAAAGCTGTCCCAAAGCTGGATCTTATCTGCTTCGCAGATAGCTGGTGAGAGAAGCTATATTTTGGGGCCTCTTTGCGAGTTACCCGTTGCCCACGTTGGGCTAACATCATGAGAAAGAAAAACTATAGTGTTTGTCATTTACCATTACTTATTCGGACTATGGTGGATTTAATTTTCCCAGGAGAGTTCCTTGTCCCACGCAGGGTCTGCGGTTTCTTGTACTCTCCACCTCACATAACCAGGTACGCCCGACTCATCGGGGATTGTTCTGAGCCAGGCGTCTAATCTTCTTTTGAAGATGTCCACCGCAACACCACTCGTGTTCCTTAGGTCTTTGGGCAGCTGATTAAACAGTTTTGGTCCTCTCACAACAAAACTGTTTTCTTTCAGGGTTGAGGATGTTCCCTGTCTAGCCTTTAATTTGGGAACACGACATAGTCTTTCCTTTCTACTTTCCACTGTTGTTTGGGGAGTTACAGGGTTCAGAGTAAAATTAGGTACTAGTTTCTCCATTATTTTCCAAGTGTAAATAATGATGTATCTCTTCTCCTTTCCAGTGAATATAGATTTAATTCGCGTAACCTTTCCCAGTAATTTAGTCCTTTGCACCCATTGATCTTGGCTGTGAAGCTTCTCTGAACCCCTTCTAGCTGACTAATGTCTTCTTTTTTATATGGGGATGTTAGGACCGAGTAGTATTCCAACTTGGGTATGATCAGTGTTTTCAATAGAGAAATCATTATATTCCTATCCCTTCGTTTAAAGGTTCTCAGTATCTGCCCAGTTATTCTCTTTGCTCTGTTTACTGCTATCTTATTTTGTTTTTGAAATTTCGCATCATCAGTCATTACAACTCCTAAATCTTTTGCTTTAGAATTTCTCTGAATTTCCTGTTCATTTGGGGAGATGAATTCCATGGATTTTAGGTCTTCTCTTTTATCATACTGTAACAATTGAAATTTCTTAGTGTTAAACTTTATATTTTTGTCGTCCGTCCACTTGTAGATTCTGTTCATGTCGGTTTGTAGAGATCCTATATCTTCTGGGTTTCTTATTTTTCTACTGATCTTTGTGTCATCGGCAAAGGATGTTACTGTGCTCCCTCTGGTAACGTCCTCATCTATGTCAGTTAGCATGATTATGAAGAGTAGTGGAGCTAATACTGTTCTTTGTGGTACTGAGCTGAGGAACTCTGATTCTGATGAAGATACTCCTTGTACTGTAACGACTTGCCGCCGCTCACTAGGGAAATTATATATCTATTTCCCTACTTTTCCTGTTATTCCCATATATTTCAGTTTATGTATTATAATTTCATGGTCACACTTGTCGAACGCTTTAGCAAAGTCTGTGTATATTACATCATAGTTTTTATTGCTTTCAAGTGTATCAATCATGTTGTAATGTTCCATTAGTTGTGGCATGATCTGCCTGACCGAAACCCATGTTGGTTATCATTGAATTTTTTCTGAGTTTCCAAAAAGTCAGATTTTATGTCTAACTATTCTTTCAAATATTTTGGTGAGATGAGATGCAAGCGACACTGGCCTATAGTTTTTGGCCTCGGATCGATCTCCTCCTTTATATATATATTAATTAATAATTAATAATTGCATAGGTTGAACTTGTTTCCTTTATAACGTGATAATTGCCAATTATTTGGTTGCTTTGAAGCTTGCTTTACAAATGTTAATATTTTTTTTTACTATTTTTATTCATACAAGCCACTTTCCTTAACCAAGTTTTTGTGTGAACAAAATTAAACCAAATTAGACACAAAGAGAGAGAAAGAGAGAGAGAAGAGAGAGAGAGAGAGAGAGAGAGAGAGAGAGGTGCCCTGTATTTTTTTAGCCAATCTTGCTACCTCAGGGGTCTTCTGCTTTCGAGGACTAATCGCCTACAGGAGGCCATTTCTTCCTTCAAGGAAGCTCTAAGAAGCCGCCCCTGGTTAGCGCAAGCTCATCTCGCTCTCGCTTCAACCCTGATACAGATAGGAGAAAACAACGAGGCATTGTTGGTAATAACAATAATAATAATAATAATAATAATAATAATAATAATTAGTTTTGGGCTCAAGACGTCACAGTAGATAAAGTATTTTTATAAATAATAAAATAGAAAGTAGAAAAATTAAAATAAAAAATAATAAACTAAAAAAAAACACGTTTTTGGACTTTAAAAAATTAAATTAAAATTTTGATTTGGACATTTTCTACTTATATAATTTGCATAATTGAGATTTCGTGCAAAATTTCAAATATCAGAACAAAAATACCTAATTTAATTAGGTAATTTTGGTGAATTTTTACTTCTCTGAAATGTCATCCCTTCTAGAAAGAGAATGCTTTCATTATTCGCGAAATTGCGGAGGCATTTTTGTTACTCGTTCATTTGCGGAAATGTTAAAAAAAATAAAATAAAAATTAACCATTTTCTAGTCAGGTTTTTTTTTTTTCCTTTCCTTTACCACAAGATACTCGAGAACTGCTTGGAACACGCCCACGCCCCCGCCAAAGACGGTATGAGTCATTCGTGGGCGGTAACGAATTGTCAACAGAGGCTATCCCGTATTCGTATTCAAAACGGACAACCGCACGCCGCCATAGAAGAACTTCAGATGGCGCTGCAAACGGCTCCTCCAGGATACCCTGCTCACGCCCTGCTCACACTCCTGGCGGAGGCTCACGTAGCGGCGGGAGAACACGCAGAAGCGCAAGAAGCCCTCAGTAAAGCGTTGAAGGTTCAACCATCGCACGTTCCCGCTCACCTCGCTTTCTCACGACTTCTTCAGGCAAATGTAAGGAAAAGATACTGTAACTGTACGTAAATATGTTGAAATGTGTATATTAGAGACGTTGGCTACACGTTCATTAATAGAGATAATTCGCTTCACTGTGAGAGGTAAAATTCCGTATACAAGAAATTTTTAAATTGTTTTCCGCAGTTTAAAAAAAAAATCACTCTAATTTCCGGGTGGGGGTGGGGGGGAATTTGAGGGAAAAGAGCGAAGAACCATTCCCTCTCTTGTTTAGACCTTCCTAATTTTCCCATACATACATACATACATACATATATTTGTGTGTGTTTGAGAGAGAATAAAGAATGCCATATATTTATATATATATATTACCATTGACACAAAGTGAGAGGATATACAGTGTATATATATGTGTGTGTGTATATATGTATGTATGTATGTATGGGAACAGTGGGAAGGATTAAGCAAGCGATGAACGGTTCTTCATCTTCACATCCCGTAAAGCTTAAAGCTTTGACGGGGAAAAAAAATCGTTTTTTCCCCGCAATCAAACGGGAATTAAAATGAATTTTTTCTTTAGAGTTCGATTACTTATCAAAATGGGTTAAAGAAAAGTTCCTTTCGGAATTAGGTTCAAAATTAGGGACCGCACAAACACTAACCAGGAACTTACCGACTCTCATTTTGAACCTATATACCAAAATATCTTAATGAAAAGGGAATCCACGCGGTCAATAGTTGGGAACCCCTTTATTACTTGGAACGTTAAAGTTACAGAAATTTTTTAACAGGCATTTTTATTTTAAGGG
Source organism: Bathynomus jamesi (assembly GCA_023014485.1). Lineage (NCBI taxonomy): Eukaryota > Metazoa > Arthropoda > Malacostraca > Isopoda > Cirolanidae > Bathynomus > Bathynomus jamesi. The sequence continues at coordinate 1,377,644 of JAJOZX010000059.1, forward strand.
TTTATGGATTTTCCTGTTTACAGTGTATGTGACGTACAGTGCTTCCGTTAATTATGTAATTCGGCCTCACTGCTCACAGCCAGGCTCATACGAGAGAGGACCTACAGCTTAACGTGGAACCCGATCCAAGAGTTGCTACATATATCATTTAAACGCAGAGGACAGTCATGCCGTCAACTACTACCAAAACTCACTATCGCTTAACTTCACTGACCTCACGGGAAGCGGTGTGACAACATGGCCACAATGCAACCCGTGTAACAGACACTTTTTATTAATTTTTATTAATTTTATTTTTATTAATTTATTTACAAATATTTACAGTTTTTACAGATAAGTATAAGTTTATTATTAAATACAGACGCTGTATACAGTTGCAAACGGCCTTTAACAAGCGTGCACACGCTATACAGGCCGAAATCTACTAATTAGATACAATTATGTAATTATAATCACAAAACAGATATAATTACAAGATGGTTCTAAATTTGCACCAATTGGAGGAACTTACATATATTAGAAACTAAATACAACGAATAATGAAACCTCATTTCCTCGGAAGAGAAATTCTAGATCGTAAATCACTTTAATAAACGAGTCTGAGAATCTTTAATCCTCTATTAAAAAAGGAATCTCTCTTTCTATTTCCGATTGTCAGGGAAGCAAAATCGAGGAAGCTGAAAACTGGCTTAGAAGAGCTGTTGCCCTTGCTCCTGATGATGTTCTCGCTCACAAACATCTAGGTAATATTAGAAAGCGAAATTAATTACGTTAATTGTACGCATTAATTAATACTAATTAGAATTATTAGTCATTCTATATCCTTTGTTAGTTGACATAATATGGCACGCAGTATTAAATGAAATATAAAACAAAAGCTTTTATTATTAGCCATTGTTTTAAGTAATTAATTAATAATAATAATAATAATAATAATAATAATAATAATAATTTATATATGTTGTATCAATTATCTTTATATTGCATTTTCAATCAGGTCAATTACTGCTTGAGCAAGGTCAGGCAGAAGCAGCGGTTGACCCTTGGTTAAGGTCAGCCACTTTGGATCCCTCTGACCACACCGCAGCCTTCAATTCCGCCACCGCCCTGCGGTTGGCAGGCAGGAACCACCATGCGGAGATCTTCTATAGGAAAGCGGTACAGCTTCTCCCTCAGGTAAGGAAAGAAGGCGGTTCAAACGAATTCTTTTGGTTCTTTTTATTTTTAATTTCTCTATTCTCATTATTAACCTCCTATAATCCTAAAACTCGCTTCCGACTTTTCTGGTCTAATCTCGCGTGGATCTCGCTTTTCTTTGTCTCTAACCCTTCAGGACAATTCTTTTTTAGTCATTCGACATTTTTACCTTCTCATTTCGCTGAACAATAAAACACAGAGGCAAGATCAAAAGCTTTCTAAGACCGATACGAAGCCACATAAACTCGCAACTTTAAACGTAAAATCCAACTTTCTTAAGGCCACGTAACCGGTTTTGCCATTTGAGTTTTATACGGGGGGGTTCGAACTCTAAAGAGAAATTGGTACTACAACAACAACAACAACAACAACAACAAATAAGGGATTCAGTCAATTTTGAGTTCACAGAACCCGAAGGCATACGAAAGTGCTAATACCATATAACGCTTGTTTACGAAGCATTTCAGGGCAATATCCGAATGCATTACGAGTATAATGTAATGATAATGTAATGATAACACGCCAAAGGAGAAGGGAAGGTTATTTATTGCTTTGAGAACGAATGTCGAGTTCCTGTCTCCAATATTCATCACAATTTGTTTTCCAGCCAAATTACACGTTTTTAACTCTTTAAACTTTTACTTTCGGGACAGTCATTATTCTAACTCTGAAATTTGTTTAATGATGAAATTTGTTTAATGAAATAGCTTCGATTAATTATTATTATTATTATTATTATTATTATTATTATTATTATTATTATCATTATTATTATTATGATGCGAAGTTTCTAAAGCCATTTGCTCACAATAAATGTTGAAATGGGTGCTGGGAACGTGTCTGTATTTGACTATAAATTCTCGTCGAGCGGAGGAATCGTTTGTCTTTCGTCCGAGCGACATTGTATCGTTCGTGGGAGAGGTTGTTTGTTTTATGAAGCGGAAATTAAAAAAAAACGTTCTGTGACTTCTACAGAACTAACTATAAAAACTATAATAGATTGGAAAGAGAGAGAGAGAATTATAGAAAGACTCTGCAAGGGATGAACAAAAATAGGAGAAGGACGTTAAAAATTCTTACTGTAATGTAACTGGAAATAAGTGAAAAACTGAGTGCAAAAATGAGTGGAAAAATGAGTGCAAACATAAAACATTTGCTTAAAACTCTTACATTTAAAGTGCAGCCCCTTTACCAGTCCCCTTAAATTTCATAAAACGTAAACAGGCAAGGATTTATCCCTACGAGTATTTAGGTATGCAAATCACATAACCTGAAAACGTCTGCGATGTGTGTGTGTGTGTATATATATATATACAGGGTGTCCCATAAGTTCCTTTACCCCTGAAACGTTTCCTACTATAACAGGGTGAAGGGTAGAAGGATAAAAGGACTTATGGGGCGCCCTGTTTATATATATATAATATATATATTAAATATATTATCAAGAAAATGCTAAATAAAATAAATAACAAAATCATAGGCATTTATGGCTTCCTGTACATCAAGTGCATGGAAAAAAATAAGAATATGGTACAAAGAGCAATGAAAATGGACAATACATGTTTACCGACAGATGACAAGGAAACACCAGGAAACGCTGACACAAACGAACACGAGGCCCAGGACAACGCAGTACAGGAAAGCATGCTACAGCAGGAACAGGAGGCGCAAGACAACACAATACAGGAAAGCACGCTACAGCACGCCACGCTACAGGAAGAGGCAAACGTAGCCTCAGCCTCGGATGAAATACGAAAGAGAGGGATACTAGGAACACAAAGGAGAAAGAGAAAGATACTAGGAACACTAATGAAACGCGCCGAAGACAAAAAAACACCGAGTAGGGAAGAAGTGGTGGAGGAACAGAAGAAGGCAATCGAATCACATAGGACTCGTAAGGAGATTAAACGACGGGCCATATGCGAATACTATAAAACAGGGTCGTGCAAGTATGGATCAAACTGCAGGTACATTCACCCAAAATAATGCTTCGATATGATGAGGAATGGAAGATGCAGATATGGACAAAACTGCCACTTTTTCCACCCTCCTATGCGCAGACAGTCATTGACAGAGAGAAAATGCCTAAATAGAGAGTGCCCATATTTTCACATAAAGGGTACCCAAAGAAGAGAACGGGGAAGAACAGATCTTATCCGTATTAGAAGTAACAACAGGAGCAAGGAAACAAATTTTTTAGAGGAAATAAGAACGATAAAAGCACAGCTTGCCCTGCGAACAAGAAAGGACAGGACTCCGCAGGTATATTCCCCACACCATCACATATATCACCCCTCTATCCAACACCACCCACCAATAACACAGCAACCACAGTGGTATCAAGTGCCGCAACCCCAATTCTCCCAAATGCAGCGGCCAAACCAATAACACCAAACAGGAAACGACATCGACCTGGAAACGACCACTATGTAGGAAAACTGAACACAGAAATTAGAAACCCAATAAATCTTTTATACACAAATATTCAAGGCCTCTACACGGACCATGCAGGCTGCAAATTACAATACTTACAGAATTTAGCTACCGAATTCAGCATAGATATTATATGCTTAACAGAAACACACTTGCATAAATGCGAAAAAGGCTGTGAAAACTGCATTGAGGATACTGAAATAGCATTGCTGGACTACAACATACACAGAGCAGAGAGACTGGCTAGACGAGGGGGAGGGTGTTGCATCTACGTGTAAAACACATACACATGTGAAGTGAAGGTAAACAAATCAAACAGCACAGTCGAAATTATTATGTTAGAAGTAAAAGAAGATCATGCCTATCGCAGCTACTAGACCATCAAGAGAAAATATTGGAAACATTGTGTCGAGGACAAAACAGATGTAATATACAGTACTGGCCAAATTATTAGGAATTTTTTAAAAATTTCATTTTTTGGTATAAAATGTTAAATTAAACCAATTTTAAACGTTGAAAAGTTATTTATTTCTACACAAGAATACATGGTCATTATTTAGCAATAGTTTAGTACTTAGTTTGACCCCCCTTAGCTGCCTTAAGGGCTGCGACACGCTTCGGCATGCCATGAATCAATTTTTTGCATAATTCCTTAATGCGTGTAGAGTGAAACCAGACTTGAATAAGTCGCTCTATGAGTTGGTGTTTTGTTGTTATCGGCGTTTCATGGATTACGTCCTTTAAAATACACCATAAACTTTCGATTGGGTTCATGTCTGGAGAATTTCCAGCCCATGGGAGCAACCGAACACTATTTTCATGACACCATTTTTTAACCGACTTTGCCGTGTGGCATGGAGCTGAGTCTTGTTGAAAAATCCAACGTCTATTACCATACCATTCCCTTATTTGAGGCAGTAGACGTCTTCTTAGTACTTCTATATACTTGACTTGGTTCATATTCCCCTCAACAATGCTCAAACGACTAGTTCCATGCACAGAAATTGCTCCCCAAACCATGATCTTTTGTGGAAATTTCACCGTTTTCATCAGACACTCAGGCAAAAATTCTTCTCCAGGCCTCCTTCTTACACTTTGAACACGATCGTCAAGCACGGCAATCGTTGACTCATCGGAGAACACCACCTGCAATCAAAGAAAGCCCTGTGAAAGAGTCAGTGCATAGCGTATGAAGTACAGCTAAAACGAAGTACAGTATGACTTGCTGCTTTACAGATATTTTTACTGCAGTTTTATCACGTACTGTAAATACACTTCTATGCATACTGTATTTACTGTATTAACATTCTATTTAATGTTAAATATTATTCTTACCTGTTCCCAATCCTCACTAGTCCAGTTAATGTGTTCCTTTGCCCATGCAAAACGTGCCTTCTTCATAGCCTCAGTGAGCCTGGGCTTCTTCCTTGGGCGGTAGGCTTTGAAGCAGGCAGTTAGAAGCCTCCTGTTGACTGTTCTACGACTAATATTGATGACATCAGCCGCTAGACTACTGGAAATGTTTTTGCAAGTAGCTCTTCTATTTCTAAGAGACAAAATTGCAATCTGTCTATCAGTTCTTGGAGTCGTTACCCTTTTTCTGCCGCATCTTCCAACCCTTTTGGGGCCTACATTTTCTCCAAATACCATTTTTTTCTTAATACGAAGTACTGACTGTGGTGAAACATGGAGTTTGGCAGCGATTTCCTTTTGTTTAAATGTAGAAGAAGTTAATAAAACCTGTATTTGCCCAATTTTCCGTGGACTCAAGTCATTCTTTCGCCCCATTTTCAAATTCACTTAAGAACTGTAACAAATAATTGCCGAAATTGGGTAAATACACTATTTAAATTAAACGGTAGTTACAATGACACGTAAAAGAAAGAGAAACACACCCGCATCGCACGACAACCAAACGACAACTGACGAACAAACACGCTTCGTTCGACTAAAGAATTATGCAAAAAATTGATTCATGGCATGCCGAAGCGTGTCGCAGCCATTATGGCAGCTAAGGTGGGTCAAACTAAGTACTAAACTATTGCTAAATAATGACCATGTATTCTTGTGTAGAAATAAATAACTTTTCAACGTTTAAAATTGGTTTAATTTAACATTTTATACCAAAAAATGAAATTTTAAAAAAATTCCTAATAATTTGGCCAGTACTGTATATTGACTTTGCTAAAGCCTTCGATAAATTTGACCATGGAATCATAGCACACAAACTTAAGAATACAGGAATTACTGGAAAGCTAGGAAGATGGATATTTAATTTCTTGACGCAAAGAACGCAAAGAGTGGTGGTAAACGGAATTAAATCGGAAGTTTCGGAAGTCGTGAGCTCTGTCCCACAAGGGACAGTATTAGCTCCCTTGCTGTTCATAATAATGATTGCAGATATTGATGCAGCTATTAAGGACTGTATTGTATCATGTTTCGCAGATGACACAAAGATATGTAAGGAAATATTGAACAAAGGTGACATAAGAAAATTACAAAACGACATTGAAACATTATTCCAGTGGGCAAAAGACAACAATATGAAGCTCAATGAAGAAAAATTCCATCTTCTAAGATATGGTAATAACAAGGAGCTGCAGAATAAAAAATACAAAACTCTGCAAGACAAACAGATAACACCAAATCTACAAGTCAGGGATCTGGGAGTAATAATGTCGTCGGATACAAAATTCAGAGAACACAACAACATCAAAATTACAACGGCTATAAAAATAATGGGAATCATCTGGAGGAGCTTCCGCAGCAGAAAAGCAAACATCACGCTCAAATTATGGAAGAGCCTAGTCCTACCAATAATTGAGTATTGCTCAGTACTCACAAGCCGATACAGAAAACGAGACATTGCGAACAGTGAAGCTATACAAAGGACTTTTACGTCTAAGGTAGAAGAAACGGAAGGTGAAGACTACTGGTCTCGACTACAATCCCTGAAACTCTACTCTCTCGAAAGAAGGCGAGAGCGATACACAATAATATACATATGGAAAATACTTGAGGGCTTTTGTCCCTAACCTTAGAAATGAAATAGAAACAAACTGGAATGAGAGAAGAAGCAGATTTTGTACAGTCCCAGCTGCTGTGGGACAGGGGGCCATGAAAACGAGGATGGAAAATTCCCTCAGAATACGAGGCCCAAAGCTTTTCAATGCCCTACCGAGAGAAGTAAGGAATCTCCAGCACACTGACCTGAATAACTTCAAGAACCAGCTGGACAGAGTTCTGTGCAAAGTCCCTGAGCAGCCATGCGTGGCTGGCTACGAGGGCAGGAGGAGATCAGACAGCAATTCCCTCCTTCACTAAATCCCGCAAATGAGGCGAGATGCTGTAGAGGGGTCGACCGCAGGTCGATCCTGAACCGTCGTTCGAACCCCCACAAAGTAACAAAAAGTGTGTGTATATACAGGGCGTCCCAAAAAAATGTATACACACTTTAACAGCTGATAGCTCAATTGATGTTTCTTTCTTTCCAAGTTAAACCCATTAGAATTAATAATGGCAGTCAGACTAAGCTTTGAACGAAGGAAATTCATTCTAAAATGCTACTGGAAGTGTGAAAACGCAGTTGAAGTGCAAAGACAGTTTAGGAGGGAGTTTCAAACAGATCCACCAACGCGACTTACCATCACTCGAATTAGAGATAAGTTTGAAGCCGATGGAACTGTTCAGAATGTCCACAAGAAGCGTTCCGGAAGACCACGGACATCGACAAGCCCCACAAAGCAAGAAAGAGTACTGGAAACGTATCACCAAAGTCCAAGAAAATCTGTGTGGCAAGCGAGTCGTGAGGTAGGAATTTCAGAATCGTCTGTCCAACGCATTTTGAAGCGCTGTCAATGGAAAAGTTACATTCCAAGATTAGTCCATGCTATTAATGAAGATGATCCGGACCGAAGAGTGGAGTATTGCGAGTGGTACTTGGCACGATGTGGATGTGGATTGGACGAAGGGGTTTCGTAGAATACCCTCCGCGTTCACCAGACCTCACCCCAATCCAGAAAAGATTTTAGTTCATAGTAAAAAGGCAAAAAAATAATCTGAAGTGCTATACATTTATTGTAGACATCTGACTAATAATATTAAGAATAACAAAAAAAATGCTTTCATAAAGAATACTAAAAAAATACCATACTTTATAAATTTATAATATATTTTAAAGATTAATTTTTCTAACCTTCCTTTCTGAAAATTCCATTAAAAGGGGTTCAAAATTTAAACCCCTTGCTTCTTCATGTTCAATTGACAATATTCCAAGGTTATTTAGCCTATCTTGGCCCATATTAGACCTTAAGCAGTTTTTAATTAATTTTAATTTTGAGAAGCTTCTTTCTCCTGATGCTACCGTCACAGGAATTGTTAAAAATATTCTTAGAGCAATCAATAAATTTGGACAGCAAGAGGCTATACCATTAGATCATGGGTCGGGGAACTTTTTTGGGTATTACCCACTTCAGGTTTTGGAAAAATGATGCTGTTTCATTTTTGATACAACAACATCAAAATCAGGACGTAAATTCGTAATATTCTAAAATTTAGAATAACGCCACATTTATGTAACAAAATAAAATAAAAATATACGAAAAAAATATCAGCACAAAGTGTCAAGCACTAAAAGCACCTCTTCGTTTCATGATACCATACACACGACTGAGGCTCTGAGGGAAGTGTCTCTCATACCGCACGCATTACCCCAAAAAATTTTAAATTTACCCCATTTGGGGTAATTTACCCCTGTTCCCCGACCACTGCATTAGATGAAATGAAGTCAAGTAATTTTAAAGGCTGCCCTATTAAACCTGATGGTATCATTGGTCTCATAGCCTCTACCTCTTCACCAAGCATAGGGCCATCTATATCTGAGAAGTTTGATATCCCAATGGAGTTATTTTCCCAGCCCCGCTGGCAGCGCGGGGCCCTAGGCGGCTGCCTAGCTCGCCTTGCCCTAAGGCCGGCCCTGTACATATATATATATATATACACACACACACACATATATATATATTAATAATATATATATATATATATATATATATATATACACACTGTATGTTACATATGCCCCGAAATTCAGTTTCTCCTATCGGATAAGCAGGGGTACAACGCCCACATACCCTGCAACCTCCAAAGTGACTAAAATACTTAAAATATTAAGGAAAAACTGGATTACCCTCGCTCTCTCTCTCTCTCTCTCTCTCTCTTTTTACACACACACACACACACACACACAAACACACACACACACACATATATATATATATATATATATATATATATATATATATTAGGGTGGTCCATAATTTCACTTTTTAAAATTTTTAATGGTCCAACGGGCTAATGTTGTGGGTATTGGTGCAAGAAACAACATGGTTACCAGTTTCTGGAGTTCCGGTAATATCAGACCCCCCCCCCACCCCCAATTATATGGGACCTAAAAATTTGATTGAGAAAACGAAAGTTTTTCCGCTTCTCTGTGAATAAACATATGACTATATTATTTTATCTTGGTAATAATATATTATTTTAATTAATTATATATTCTAGGGGTGTTACCGCCACCCTGTAGCATCACATCCCAGGCAGCTTCGCGGCGATGGGCTCGAAATTAGACCAGCTTATCAAGCCAGCTACAGTATATTTCGAGTGGGAACAAACCTGATTCCAGGTCCCCATCATTTTTTTTTTTTGCATTTATTTTTAAACAAAAATGAATTCCTTTTACAATGATTAAAAAATTATACCAAAGTTTAATTAAAAAGATAAATACTTCTGCATAACATTACACAATAAACGCTCACTTAACATTATACATTTCAGCCAAAGATTTCTTCTTGAAGTCTGGAAGAAGGCGTCGATGTTGCTCTATAACTTTTACCAGAAATTGTTTTTGTGATTCATCATAAACAATTCTGTCTTTGAAATCTTCAATCAGCTTGATTGCTCTCTCGGCAGGATCATTCACAACTTTCATATTTTTGACAAAGTTCTCCATAACTTGGAAAGATTTGCAATTTTTCCAAGAAGTAATAGGCTCATTTAGCCAGTCACCACTAGTACCCAAGCAGTGGAAAACAATTGAAGAACCCTTACCAACTAACTGACACAGCTTAGTTGTATTTGTTAGCTTAGGGAAGATTGGCTGACCTTCGGGAGGAGGGTGTTGCGGGTTGATTTGACAGACTTTCTTCATTGACTGTGCAATCAGACTTTTTTCTGCAACTGAAATTTGCCGGGAAAACAAAGCAAGTGGTACTAGTTCCTCAGTCAGATACCATAGCTGACCATTTGATCCCTTAAGAGCACTGGGTGCTACATCGTGATCATAATTTTTATATTCAATGAGTTCATTAAAAAGATTTAAATCGTTGACAGGTGCATCACAGGCGACGGAAGCAAGCAACCAAGGTTTTATATAGTAGAGGCAGTTGAATATGCACATTCTCTCTAGTTTTGCTATCATATTTGAACCATACCCAGCTTGATCATTGAATGCGTACATCTTTGCTGGATACAATACAGATGGCATCCACCTCGTATAGTGTACTGCCCCAGGCTTAGCCCATCTCACACCAGTGTTTGAGACGTTTTCCCCAAGAAGTAATAGAGCAACCTCGGCACATTCTCTGTAGTCGCCTCTGGGAAATAGAGGTAAACTGGCTGAATTAAGTGCATCTTTTAGAAAATCTTTTACCTCAGAAGCTTTGGCTCTCAATTGGCGATTTTTAAATTTTAGTGTTTTTGTTGGTAGTGTTATGTCCAGTTTTGGCCAAATATTTAATGTGAAGCTTTTAAACATTTCATTTTCAGGGGACGTTGTACTTCCGAAGAGACGTCATGTCGAATTCTTTGGTTTCGTCTTTCTGTCCGAGTTACATAAGAGTAATCAAGGCTGGAGACGTACATATTCCGAGTAGTTCTTTGATCTTCAAGGAATTTTATATCTTCGCTTTTGTTTCTTGTTGTTCTCATTCTGTCTTTCATTATTGTTTCAATAGCATCTGCTGCCGATATATCCAATAGCATATCTCATTTTTTACAAAAAGTATCCTTTTTATCTTCGAAAGTATTCCTGTTTTTGTGTTTTTTCAGTGTTTCATATTCATTAACTAAAGTCAGAATCTTTTCTTTTGGTCTTCTGCTTTTGGAAATATCTTGCGTTTTAATGCCAGCTAAGTAGTCCCAGAATTTTTTAACTTTATTAAGTACAACTGTTGCAGCCTCTTCTTTATTGTTCATAACCATATCATTTCTTTTTAAATGATAGAAATGCTGAAGTGCATCTGATTGGGATAGTAGCTGGAATAGTCCTTTAGGAATCAGTTCATCTTTAAGATTACCAATAATTAGATCATAACTGCTTTTTCTTAACTTTATATTTAATTTCTTAGGAGTAGCCATGATATTCATTTAAAATAAGATTAGAATCAACCAAGTGAAAAATGCATCATATACAGTAAATACTATATACATCATTGGATATCTGAAAAACACATAAAATATTGGCTTAATCAGCTGTTATAGAACATTTCTATATATACTATTACGAATAAATGATCAATTTATACACCAAATGTATGCAAAGTTGATTTCTGAATAAATGATATGCAATATGTATGCTTTTATTTAAGATTAAATATGATTAATCTTAAAAAAGCTTAAAAGATGTCGGTTTACTCAGTTTTTTACTATGCAATAAATTTTTTTGGGGGGGGGGGGGGGGGGGGGGGGGGGGGTCTGATATTACCGGAACTCTAAAAACTGCTAACCATGTTGTTTCCTGCACCAATGCCCATAACATTAACATGTTGGACCATTAAAAATTTTAAAAAGTGAAATTAAGGACCACTCTAATATATATATATATATATAATATATATATATATATATGTGTATATATGATGAAAATAACCACGAAGGAAAATTTTCCTTCGTGGTTATTTTCATCATAAATATTAGTCACGTGTTACTTTCCTGAAATAAATAATTTTAATATAATATACACAGGGTGTCCCACAAGTTCGGTCTTATACGGGGGGGGGGGGGGGATTTATTTTAAATTAAATTTAAAAAAGTAATACATTAAAACTAAAACAAATGTTCAAATTGATGTCTCGTTTTGGGACCCTTTTTTTTTTGTTGCAGGTAGAATAACGCAATGGCTAATATGGAAGCGAGTTACACTCCTGAGGAAAAGGCGGAGGCCTTTTTCTCAGGAGTGTAACGTATTAGACAATAGACATTTGTTTTAGTTCTAAAATATTACTTTCGTAAATTTAATTTAAAATCAATTTTCCTATGACCACGGTTTTATGGGACACCCTGTAAATATATATATATATATATATAATATATATATATATACACTAACATTGCAGAAGCGTGCATATTGCAAATAAATATGGAAATATTCTTTTGTGGAAGGAATCTATTTTCAATTGAAACCCATTCATACTGACATCGTTTCTTCAACTTACAATTTTTTATTTTACGACACGGAAATATGTTCTCCAAAGAAAAAAAAAAATTGTTAAATATTTGAGTAAGCAATATACTTTAATTTGCATTTAGTCGTAGTTCCCCCTTACACACGCGCGAGCGCGCGCGTGCACGCACACGCAAAAAGAAAATAAATAATAAAAAGTGGAAAGAGAAAAGTCAAACCGGCAATAAACGCCCAAACGGAGGATGAAGAAGGGTTTTTTTTTATGAACAAAATAGGATTAAATGTCGCGATATCGACTTCAGTCTTCTTCCGTTATTTACTAATCTCTTAAAAGCGGCTTCCCGCAACGTTGTTCCGTTGGTGTATCGTTAACCTGATGTCTTCAGAGACTGGGGATCGATCCCGCGAAATGGACGCTCCGCATTGTAATAAATGCCGCTCGTATATTGCGTGGCATAAGTGAAATTACTTTTCACGCTGCATGTTTCACACACAGATAGAGAGAGAGAGAGAGAGAGAGAGAGAGAGAGAGAGACGGGGGGGTTGACAAAAGTAAATAGACACTTTCTTTTTTACATAGATTTGATCTGATTATGAAAGTGAATATAACAGATTTATTGAATGAATATAATTAGAATCGTGTTGATGTCCCCTTTCCATTTATGTAAAGGTGACACACATTCTGGCATTCCATTGATGAGCTTTGCCACTTGTTCTTGAGGACAATCAGCGTGGTATTTATTTACACCGAGTGACTGTGTGTGTGTGTGTGTGTGTGTGTGTGGTGTGTTGTGTGTGTGTGTGCGCGCGCGCGCGCGCGCGAGGTGAAAAATAATTTCCTTTGTCAGTTCTTGTTTCCGAAGAAAGAGAAAAGTTTCCAATTAATATTTACATGCAACATAGAGAAGAACCTCTGAAGAAATTACAGTATTTTACCTCCGATACCCGACCGACGATAAATTCACACACAAAAAATTAATCGACGAAAGAATTTTAAACGTATTAAAAATGTCATCTAAATTCAACGTTAAATTTATTCGCTGGTTTTTTGTTTTTGTTTTTTTCATCGCTTATTGCGAGGATTAAATAAAAAAGTTCGTTATTTCTTCGATTCGGTTTTTGTCGTTGTTTTTTACTGGGGATTCTTCGCTGTGCTTCGTGTATACAGCGAATAAGAACTAAAAATAACCGAATAAGAACTAAAAAAGAACCAAAAAAAAAGAACTAAAAAACAAAATAACAGAACGCAACCTGCGGCGTCCTGTTCGTTTTTCTGTAAAAACAGAAAACGAGTCGAAGCTATATTTTTGGTTTTTTTTTATTATTCGACAATTTAATTTACTTCAGTTAAAATTGATTTTGTTTTTAAAAAGTGTTGAAAAGTCGGGAAGATGAAGTTGATGAATACAAGCAAAGAAAACGTTTAGTTCGTTCTCTTCTTCGTCTTTAGTGGAATGCTGCATATGTACATTTTCTGACGAAACGTTTCAAAATTATTCTCAAAGGACATGTTTATTACCAACAGGCTTTGAACTCACACAGTGACGCACTTGCAAATAAGAAGCAAAGTAGCACACACACACACACACATATATATATATATATATATATATATATATATATATATATATATATATATATATATATATATATATATATATATATATATATACACAATGAGAAGATAAATTGATGATGAGAAGGGTGAAATAAATTACGTACCGGATGGGTTCATTATTTTTGTTGAGAATAAATCTTAAGTGTCTTTTAAAGTAACAGTTCTACACCAACAAAACTGCTAAAGTACTTAGTCAGAACAACGGAATAAATGGTAACTATTTGTCAACAAAACAATACAAATCCTTTATTCAACCATGTTAGAATTGCACTGCTCAACTTGTTACCTAAAAAGTAAGCATGGTTCATACCAACAGAATATGATTGGATGAACCATTTTTATTGGTTGGTTATTGGTTGGATGAGCCATTTTTATTGGTCGGATGAACCATTTTTATTGGTTCAAAAATATAAACCAAGTATTTGCTTATTTTACTGTAGATAAGTATTTTTCTCTTTGTAAAGATTTCGAAATCAAGAATGTAACCTTATATTGGTTTTCTGTAAAATTCTATCGCCATGTTCGTTCAATTACGACCTCATCCATTTTTGCATTATATCTCAATCCAACCTTATCTTTTTTCGCATTATATCTCGATCCACGTTTTAACGTTCGCCCCAGACGAAAATTAAATTAATGAAGCAGAAAAATATTTCGAACAACCAACCGAAAAATAGCATTTATGCATCTACCATTCCGTTGAAACAATGGGCATATATTGGTTTATTTTTTTTTACGAAACAATGATTTGTGACTTATTAAAATCTGGAGAGAAAAGAAAAATTATGATTTATCAGAATTTTACGTTCGTTTGGCCAAAACACAAAAGGAGACAGATTTATATAATTGGTGAGTTGCTTTGAGGGTTTCTTTGCCTGAAGCGTACCATATAGTGGTGTCCATAATTACAGAAGCGCTTTTAATGGCAGATGTCGATGTTTAGTATCTACAGTATTTGGGGTAAATAATTCATTTTTGTTTCCACTCAAAGGATTGTTGACATCGTGTCGAGCGGTCTCGTTAGAGTATTTATTAATTTTCTCCCTACTCTCGAAGTGAGAGTAAAAATGGATTAAATGTACTTAGAAAAATCTAAACTATTTCAAGAATACACTCATACATTCAAAACCTTCTAAATTTAGAACTTA
>JAJOZX010000059.1:1402500-1532500 GCA_023014485.1 Bathynomus jamesi
TTAATTTAATGTGTTTTACGAAACAAGTTTAAATAAGTGATTTATAAACTCCCTGTATATATATATTTCTTATGATTTCGAGGTCATGACCTCTTCAGAGTCGGTAAAAATAAAAGGGGGTTTTCAGAAATCGTCTACAATTCCCCCCTTTTAGAGCTCCTAAGGATTGACCTTTAATAAACTCAGGATCTTAAATTAAGGATAAACCAATGTAGGAATAGTAAAAACGAGCGTAAATTGAAAAACATAAAATTTGTTAAAAGTAAACAATTATAAACCGAATAATAATGTTATAAGTGTCATTTAACCTTCGTAACAATGAAGATTATATGATGTAGGGGCCCTATAGTTTTACGTAGGATCTGAACCGCGGGTCGCTACATCATCTGAACGTTGGTGACGGACACCCATCGAACTACTACCCAGACCTAATGTCGCTTAACTTCGTTGATCGACGGGAAACGGTGTTGCCTTGTTGCTACGATGTACATGTAGCAAAAAATTGAATGATTGCAGTGCAATATGTACTGAATAAAGCAAAATTGAACTAGCTTCAATGAAAACAAATAGTTTCATACCTAGTACCTATAATTAATAGTACCTACAATTATAGTACCTATAGTTAATTTCTTTTAAAATAGATAATTAATAATGTATACCAGACCAAAGGCAATCACTCACCACATCTAAGACGATGAAATGATAAACAAAATGAAAATAAAACACATTAATTTAGTACGATTGTCAGACTCCATCCAAGCCTGGGTATGAAATACACTGCTTCCTTTCACTGTGGTCTGCTTCAAAAGGCCCCAATTTAATCTCCGCTCTCGGTTTTTATACCAATATAATGCAGGAGGGATCACAGAGGGAGACAAACTGATTTCTTTCAGCAAGAAGTTGCCTAGTTCCCCCCAAAATGTTCAAAACACCGAAGGAATTTCTCAATGTCAATATATATATATTATAATTTAGTGGTGGACCGGATGTCAGTTTTTCAACATCTGCGGATGCGGATGCGGATCTTTAATTTCAATATTCGCGGATGCGGATGCGGATATTTAGTTAATCTATCAATATAATATAGAATTATGAATATATGACATAATTTTTCAAATTTCGTGATATTACTATTATGGCAGGCAATGCATAAGAATTAAAATCAATATTAATGTTTTCATTATGATAAAAATAATAACTTTCTCAAGAGTTTCAGTCACAGAAAATTCAATGAAACAAGTTTCATTCAATTTTCTGTGTTACCAGGTATTATATTTTGAAGTTTATATATTTGTTTGTTCATTAATAATTAATACTTTACATGAGATGTGCATGACTGGGCCTTATAAGCTACTTTATAAGCTAATTTAATTGCAAATTGCATAATTTATTAGAGGTAATATCCGCATAACATCCGCAGTCAGAAGTGCGGATGCGGATGCGGATGTTAAAAATGATGCGGATATCCAGTCCACCACTAATATATATATATATATAATAATAAAAGACAGTGTCTGTCATTTGGTAACGCTTACCAGTAGTAGTATGGGTGCATAAACCATATATAATATATATATATATGTATAGAAACGACGCTTGTATAGGAGATATTCCGCGCAAGACGAGAGAGAGAGAACGGAACAAATGAAAAAATGAGGTAACCACCAGGGAATCGAACCCGGGATCTTCCGATTGCCGGTCAGACGCGATACCATTACACCATGGACCTCACTCTTCCAAATGCCGTAATTCTTCTACATACTCGCAGAAACCAATGCCCCAAGGGGCACCTCTCGCATGCCGTA
The DNA here is from genome assembly GCA_023014485.1 of Bathynomus jamesi. NCBI lineage: Eukaryota > Metazoa > Arthropoda > Malacostraca > Isopoda > Cirolanidae > Bathynomus > Bathynomus jamesi. Next base: position 1,404,306 of record JAJOZX010000059.1, read on the forward strand.
ACATTATATACCTTCAACTGCAAAGAACACGCAGTATAAATAACGTAAAGAAACGACGCTTGTATAGGAGATATTCCGCGCAAGACGAGAGAGAGAGAACGGAACAAATGAATATCTCCTATCTCCTATACAAGCGTCGTTTCTTTACGTTATTTATACTGCGTGTTCTTTGCAGTTGAAGGTATATAATGTTACGGCATGCGGGAGGTGCCCCCTTGGGGCATTGGTTTCTGCGAGTATGTAGAAGAATTACGGCATTTGGAAGAGTGAGGTCCATGGTGTAATGGTATCGCGTCTGACCGGCAATCGGAAGATCCCGGGTCCGATTCCCAGGTGGTTACCTCATTTTTTCATTTGTTCCGTTCTCTCTCTCTCGTCTTGCGCGGAATATCTCCTATACAAGCGTCGTTTCTTTACGTTATTTATACTGCGTGTTCTTTGCAGTTGAAGGTATATATATATATATATAATATGAAGGGCGGGACCCCGGGGTTTTTCACAAAACTCCAACCCGTCATTTTTTTGACGGGTCGGGAAGCTAACATATATATAAATGTCGCCTATACTTCTCCAATAACAGCCCCTACAAGAGACACTCACTAGGCACTGCCAATCAAAGAAAATAGTGCCACATACTGATTTTATTCGTTTACATCTTCAGTATAAAAATCCAAAATTTATTTAAGATATTCACACTTAAGACGTAAAATAATGATTAACTAAAGATTCACTCTTCCCTGTGTTGAGTATGACAAATTTTCGTCTCTTTATCGTTTGTGTACGAACTATTTTGGGGGAGCTATTTTAAGGGGGACGAAAGAAGATTTTAATCTGCAGTTTGATAATTGATAGTTATCTTATGATAATGTATATATTAAGTAATATTAGTTCCTCTTCTCTTAACATTCTTGGTGTTTCCTTTTCTCGTGATCTTTCCTGGAAAGATCACATATACTCTCTTTCTAAAACAGCTTCTAAGAAGTTAGGTGTGCTGTACCGGCTCGGCAGTTTCTTCACCCCAACTTAGTTGCTGTCTCTGTACGGGGGTTTTGTCTGTCCCTGTGTCGAGTATGCTTCTTACGTGTGGGGTGGTTCGACCCGCACAGCTGTACTTGATCGGGTGGAATCAAAGGCGTTTCGTCTCATCATTTCCCCGCCTCTTACTGTTTGTTTTCAATCTTTCTCTCTCTCTCTCTCTCTCTCTTCGCCACAGTGTTGCTTCATTCTCTCTTTACTATCGCTATTATAACGGACACTGCTCGTCTGAACTCTCTAACTGCATGCCTCCTACTTTAAGGAGAGCATGCAGCAGCAGGCTTTCTACACATTCTCATTTCTTTTCTGTCCAACTCTCTAACGCAAGGGTTGATCGATATTTTCAATTTTTTCATCTACTCAACTGGTGAACTCTGGAACAATCTTCCTCAATCCATCTTTCCTCCTCTCTACGACCTTCAGTCTTTCAAACGCAGAGTGTCTAGGCATCTCGAAAACCCTGGACCTTGATTTTGACTCTCTTCTTCTATGAGAGTTGGGGGCGTTTCTGAGGGCACTTGCCTTTGGCCCCTCCTTCCTGTACAAAAAAAGGTGGATAACCCGCAACTTTTCCGATTGTACCAGACCAAAGGCAATGACTCACCACATCTAAGACGATGAAATGATAAACAAAATGAAAATAAAACACATTAATTTAGTACGACTGTCAGACTCTATCCAAGCCTGGGTATGAAATACATTGCTTCCTTTCACTGTGGTCTGTTTCAAAAGGCCCCAATTTATCCCCCGCTCTCGGTTTTTATACCAATATAATGCGGGAGGGATCACAAAGGGAGACAAACTTATGATAATGATCTACAGATCTACAGAAGCTAAGGCTAACAAAGACCCTAAGATCCACTCTAAGGCTAGCCCGAGAGAAAGGAGAGAGTAGGGGGTTAAGAGAAGAGAGGAGAATAAGGGGTTAAGTAAGGAGCAACACCTATCATTCGTGGGTTAACATTCATTCAGAAAAAGAGGGAAAAAGTCTCACCATCATCATCCGCCGGCCACTGCCGACAAGTCAGAAAAATAGTCGGAGAGAATAGGAGAGGGGTGAAAGATGAAAAGAAGTAAAGTAAGAACGCTTACAAACCATGCAAACACAGTCTTAACTCACTGTCATACCATGCAAACTACAAACATGCAAGAAAAGAGTTAGAGACATGCAAAGTAAGGAGGATAAGAAAAAAAAAAAAAGTAGGTAAGGTTAAACAAAAAGTGGGTTAGTTTACGCTATGAGCTACATCTACATTCGTGTTAGTCTAATATTTTTTTTTTTTTTTTTTTTTTTTATTGCTGGCATCACGCTGGCATGTCACAAGCTGGCATTCATCGTCAACAGACTCATCCTCGAGCACCACCACCAGAGCCTGTTGTTAACTTTCTTTTTAATTTTAAACAACGTTAATATTTTTAAAATGTCTGTCAAGACGGTTCTCAAACACATTAACGCTGGTAGAATGAACGACTGACGCGGGAAGATTATTCCATTTATCAATTACTTTAAACGTAAAGAAGTTTTAGCGATATTAGTAATGAAACGTCTGCCACGCAACTTGAATCCGTTATTGCGAGTATTACTATTATCGAAAGTGAACAATTTGTCAAAATTTACGTTATCGATGTTATTAACGATTTTGAAAACTTCAATAAGCTCCCCCCTTAATCTCCTAGTTTCGAGTGAATACAAGTCTAACACTTTAATCCTATCTTCATAAGGCTTATTGCGCAATGCCGGAATAAGTTTCGTGGCACGACGCTGAACCCTTTCTAACCTATCAATATCCTCACGCAAGTACGGGCACCAAAACTGAACGGCATATTCCAAATGAGGCCTGACTAGGGACTTGTAAAGGGGCAATATAATATCCTTCGATTTAAATTCGAAATTACGCGCTATGAAGCCTAACATCCTATTAGCTTTTGCGCAAGACTCCAGGCACTGGTTCCTAACCTTTAAATCTTTAGTTACGCGTACGCCTAAATCTACTTCCTCGTCAACGCTCGCTAAATCCCTATCATCCATCGTGTACACGTAATTATTGTTGCGAGAACCTATATGCAAAACTTTACATTTATCTACGTTAAATTGCATCTGCCACTTATCCGTCCACTCCATAATCCTATCTACATCGTCTTGGATCCTATTTCTATCGTCCTCGTTAACAACCTTACCGCCTATTTTAGTATCGTCCGCGAATTTTGACACGTTACTAATCAATCCTACATCTATGTCGTTAATGTAAATTACGAATAACAATGGGCCTAACACTGAACCCTGTGGGACACCACTACCTACCTCTAACCACCCCGATTCACTACCATTAACTACGACCCTCTGCCTCCTAGCACGAAGCCATTCTTCTAACCAGTTAGCTACCTGACCGCGGATACCGTGCGCTTTAACCTTCGCAATTAGTCTCCTATGCGGAACTGTATCGAACGCCTTTTTAAAATCTAAATAAATAACGTCAGCTGCCCTATGCCTATCGTATTCGCGCACTATTTCGTTATAAAATTCTAACAAATTTGTTAAACAAGACCTATGGCGTCGAAACCCGTGCTGACTACTATTAATCAAACCCCTAATAAACCCCTGATAATGTATGTATGTACCGATATGGTGGTACGTCGACCTAGAAAGGTTGGAAACACCTAATTTAGAAGTTTTTGGGTCTCACTGTAATTTTTATTTGATCCGTAATTTGTCTTTAATAAACGCTAATAATTAATAAGTACATGTGAACCTTATGTCAAACTTAATTTTTTTTAATAGACGAGGGAAGTATATATATATATATATTATATATATATATATATATATATTATATATATAAAACTTTGGGTAACCTTGGTTTTGCTTCTGACCTAAGTGTTCATTCGGTCAAGGTCAAGTTTATATACACACAAAGTATATACTATATATATACTGGATGACCATAAATTATCTTTACAACTTCAATTAAGATTGAATTAAATTTGTAAAGATAATTTATGAACACACACACTCTCTCTCTCTCTCTCTCTCTCTCTCTCTCTCTCTCTCTCCATATATATATATATATATATAATATTATATATATATATATATTATAATACCACGGGATTTGTAAGACTTAAGGAAAGACTTATCCGCTTAAAGTTTCAGTTGAAATGATTATATTATTTAACAAACTCTAATATAAATGTACTATCGTATATATATGTATATATATATATATATATATATATATATATATATATATATATTCAGGGTGTCCATAAATTATCTTTACAAATTTAATTAAATCTCAATTGAATTTGTAAAGATAATTTATGATTACCCTATGTGTATATATATATATATATATATATATATATATATATATATATATATATATAATCTTTGGAACTTAGCAATTGTTAAACAGTTAATATCTTCGGTTTGAATGCAATACATAAAATCCAAACAGGGAAGACCATAAAGGTATCGTAGCTAAAAAACAAACGAAGCCACACTGTACAGTTTCGGAGAAAAGTTCGTATGAAACATAACATTTTTAAAAAGTATAAAAAATTACTAATTGGCAATATTTTGTTTTTCTTTGGGTATTTTGTTTTTTGGTGATCGTAATAAAACTTTAAAAAAAAAATTCATTACTAATTAGTAATTTTTTCATGCTCCCTACAAATTATTTTTTCAGGAATTGAGTCTTTTGGGCATGTATACCGATAATTAAGTCTTTTGGGCATACATACAGAGAATTGTCTTTTGGGCATGAATACTGGAAAATGAGTCGTTTGGGCATGTTAGCATCGCACGTTCGGAAAGTTTGGAAAGAAAAGAGTCACGGAAAAAAGAAAGAATTTTGGGGGAAAATTATGAAATTGACATTTTAAGTAAAAATTATAAGGTCTTATGCGTCCAATGATAATTTTTTTTTATGCAGGAAGGAGGGGCCAAGGGCAAATGCCCGCCAAAGCGCCCATCCCATAGAAGAAGAAGAGAGCCAAAATTAAGGTTTGGGGTTTTCGAGATGCCTAGACGCTCTGCGTTTGAAAGATGGGAGGTCATAAACAGGAGGAAAGGTGGATTGAGGAAGATTGTTCCAGAGTTGACCGGGTGAGTAGATGAAAGAGTGAAAATACCGATTAACCCCTGCATTAGATAGATGGGCAGAATAGGAATGCGAAAGTGTAGAAAGTCTGGTACTGCGTGCTCTCCTTAAAGGAGGAGGCATGCAGTTAGAGAGTTCAGAAGAACAATGTCCATTATGATAGCGATAGTAAAGAGAGAGTGAGGCAACAGTGCGGCGAAGAGAGAGGGATTGAAGACAATCAGTAAGAGGCGGGGAACTGATGAGACGAAAAGCCTTTGATTCCACCCGGTCAAGTACGGCTGTGTTGAAAAACATACTCCATACAGGGGCGAACAAGACTCCTGTACAGAGACAGCAACTGAGTGGGTGTGAATAAACCGCGGAGGCGGTACAGCACACCTAACCTCTTAGAAGCTGTTTTAGAAAGAGAGTATATGTGATCTTTCCAGGAAAGATCACGAGAAAAGGAAACGCCAAGAATGTTAAGAGAAGAGGAAGGATTGAGTTGTGCATTGTTGAAGGTAAGGGGATAGTCGTGTGGAAGATTATGACGAGTAGACAGATGGAGGAACTGTTTTTTTGAGGCATTGAAAGCCACAAGGTTTTCTCTGCCTCAATCAGATATAGCATAAAGATCAGAAGTCAAGTGCCCAATAGCCACCTCACGCGAATTATGAAGCGACTGCTGTGAGGGACGCTTTGGGAAGCGGGTGACGTGAAGAGTGGAATCATCGGCATCGGAGTGAATAGGACACTAAGTGCGAATTAAAAGATCATTAATAAATAAAAGGAAAAGAGTGGGTGACAGGACAGAACCCTGAGGAACACCACTGTTAATGCTTTAGGAGAAGAACAGTGGCCATCTACAACTGCAACTATAGATCGGCCAGAAAGGAAATTAGAGATGAAGGCACAGATAGAAGGATAGAACCCGAAGAAGGGCAGTTTGGAAATTAAAGATTTGTGCTAGACTCTATCAAAAGCTTTTGATATGTCTAGCGCAATAGCAAAAGTTTCACCGAAATCCCGAAAGGAGGATGACCAAGAGTCAGAGAGATATGCAAGAAGATCACCAGTAGAGCGTCCCTTGCGGAATCCATACTGAGATCTGAAAAAAGACTGTGAGAAGAAAGGTGTTTAAGAATCTTCCTATTAAGGATAGATTCAAAAACTTTGGAAAGGCAAGAAATCAAAGCATTTGGACGATAGTTGGAGGGTTGAGAGCGGTCACCCTTCTTTGGGACAGGCTGAATGAAAGCGAACTTCCAGCAGGAAGGAAAAGTACCAGATGAAAGAAAAAGCCGGAAGAGTTTGCCTAGGCAGGGTGTCAGCACAGAAGCACAGTTCTTAAGAACAACAGGAGGAACACCATCAGGACCATACGCCTTCCTAGAGTTGAGCCCAGATAGGGCAGAAAAAAACATCTTTAGTAGAGATTCTAATTTCAAACATAAGAAAGTCAGAGGGGGGGAGGAGATGGAGGAACAGCACCGGAATCGTCCAGTGTTGAATTGGAGGCGAAAGTTTTAGAACTTTGTCAGAAGAGACGGCAACTGTGCCATCGGAATCGAAAAGAGGAGGGAAAGAAGAGGAAGTAAAGTTGTTGAAGAGGTTCTTGGCTAGATGCAGAAAGAGTGATAAGAATTAGAATTGGATAGATTTTCACATTTTTGTCGGATGAAGGAAGTTTTAGTGTCGAAGAACAGATTTTGCACGATTCCGGGCAGAAATATAAGCTGAGTGAGAGTCAGGAGTTGGATGGCGACGGTACCCTCTGAAAGCCTCCTCTCTGTTGCGGATAGCTTTAGAACAAGTAAAGTTAAACCAAGGTTTTTTTTTACATTAGTAGTACGAATAAAATATGGAATGTACGCCTCCATGCCCAAGAGAATCACCTCTGTGATGTGCTCTGCACACTCAGAAGGGCCCCGGCCATGGAAACAGTAATCATTCCATGGGAAATCACAGAAGTACTGCCTAAGGGCCTCCCAATCAGCGGCGCCGAATTGCCAAAGGAGGATCCAAGGGCCGAATTGGAGCGGTAGGACAGGAGACAGATATAAGAGTGTGATCGGAGACTTGGACAATCTTGAGGACAGTATAGATTGGACGATCTTGAGGACAGCATAACAGATTGGGCAATCTTTAAAGCAGCATACAAGATTTTTAGGGACTGTAAAACGACTGTATGATGGGTGTTTACGGATGGTATATACGAAAAATTGCTTGTTTTGAAGGTCCTCCGTTACCTTCAACTTAAGTAATGTAAGAATTTCTTCAATTTATGGAAAGTTTTTCGATATAGTCCACGTAGAGAGCTAAATTTAAGGCTCTGAAGTTGAAATTTATATTCATGAATGGGAAAATGTTTAAAGAAATGATTAGTGTAATTTTGGAAAAAAATATACTGTAGAATAAAATACAATATACAGTGTATATATATATATATATATATATATATATATATATATATATATATATATATATATATATAATTATATATATATATATATATATATATATATATATATATATATATATATATATATATATATATATGGGATGAATTTCACCCTTAAACACTGTAAAATAAATAAATGATGCAAACCCACAAGGAAAAAGAAAAAATTATTCCAAGGCTTTTCGTGTATTCAGCAATACATCTCGTCAGTGAATTACACTTGAGATGAGGGTCAGAAATAAGGACATCGTAGTTATGCGTTGCATAACATAAATTAGGTGAAACCATGCTGCGTAACATATCCGGAGATTTATGTGGTATGGAGACACGTAGTTTCACACCACATGAGGAATATGAAGTACGCATCCTGATGTGCAGACAGAGAGTAGCAACACTCGTAATTAAGCTGTTAAATTGAAAAAATATATTTATATATATATGATGAATAAAACCACGAAGGGAAAAGATATATATATATATATATATATATATATATATATATATATATGGTGGCCTTTCTTTTGAATGACATTCTCACACCTGAAACAAAGAAAACAGACAGTATTAATATAAATCAATTTCCCCCCCTTGTGCCCTGATTTTTTGGGCCACCCTGTATATCCTTAAGTATTATAAAAATCTGTATATAGAGAATATAACCCAATAAATGTATTTAAATTACATCCTATATTTCCGTATAGAGAACGCAAAAGTGGTGATAAATAATTATAATAATAAAGCAGTATAATAAGAGACCATAACACGAGCCTTTAGTATATATGTTTAATATCCTTGAATCGGAATAAAGGAGTCGTTAAACTTTATTGCCCGATTCCGCCTTGGCAGGAATTGCGTCATTCTTTATCCTGCCCGGAATGGGGTTTTCTTTAACCCCCCTCCCCCGAAATCCCGGAGTGTCGCTACTACTAATGACAGAGAGAAATCTATGCAGGGAATAAGCCAGAAATTATGGGATAAATACCCAGTCTGGCGTGAGGTGTACAAGGTTATATAACGCGCGTTGTAAAAGAGTAATTAGCCTGTTCGAGCATTAATTGGGCCATGTACCTCTTGAAGAATTGATTATACTGTGTATATATATACTGTGTATATATATACTGTATATATGTATATATATATAGGGTGTCCATAAATTATTCACCCCATTATAAGCCTTAATATATTCGTTATTATAGGAGCTATCTTAAAACGGTTTGCGGCAATTAATAACACAACTCAAGAAATTTTTGTTTTAATTCAGTAAACCTCCACGTGAGGCCCATTGGTAGCACGCAGAACATCAAGGCGATAGATGATTTCGTTCCAAACATTAAGAAGCATGTCTTGCGTGATGGAAGCTAATGTCTCTTCAGCTAATGCTCATCTTCATCAATACGGTCAAGAATGTCAACAGCAAACTGTACCCGTTTGGGTTTGTCATTTGGTAGAAGTTTCTGCAAGGTTTGCAATTTGTAGGCATAAAGTTTCAACCTCTTGTGAACCACTTTATGCACTGTTGAACGCGGTATTTGCAGTTCTCGGCTTGCTCGGCGGATGGATTTTGTAGGACTTCGGATAAACGCCTCCTGTACAGTAATTGGAGATTTGGTTTCCCACATCCACAGAACACACATTGCTTTCTCCTTCACTGTCGCCATTGTGCCCTAGTGGATGTTCTGCAAAATAAAGAAAAAAAATTCTTGAGTTGTGTTATTAACTGCCACAAACCGTTTTAAGATAGCTCCTATAATAACGAATTTATTAAGGCTTATAATGGGGTGAATAATTTATGGACACCCTATATATATATATATATATATATATACACACACGGCAAAAATTTAAAGAAACTCTCTTCTTCATCAAATTCCCCCAGATGAGACGGGATGATGCAGAAGGGCTGAACTAAAGTCGACCCTGAACAGTTGTTCAAATCTAGCCAAAGCGTATATATATATATATATATATATATATATTGAAAAAACTAAGGCTCATGGAATCAGGGGTGAAGTAATAAATTGGCTAGAAGAATGGTTGCGAGGCAGGAAACAGAGGGTGGTCGTTGATGGAGCGGAGTCGTGTTGGGCTAATGTAGCGAGTGGCGTTCCTCAGGGTTCTGTATTGGGCCCCTTGCTTTTTCTTATATATATTAACGATTTAGATGTCGGCCTAGTCAGTACAGTTTCAAAGTTTGCGGATGACACGAAGCTGGGTGGTATGGCGATTAATGACGAAGATAGAGGTAAAATTCAGGAAGATCTGAATAAAATCGTTGATTGGTCACATGGCAAATGAGATTTAACGTGGATAAGTGCAAAATTATGCATATAGGTTCGCGTAACGGTAATTTTGCGTATAGTATGTCAGGGAAAGATTTAACAAGCGTAGAGCAGGAAAAAGATTTAGGAGTTATAGTCACTGGTGATTAAAAGTAGCGAAACAAAGTACAGCGGCGGTCAATAAGGCGAACAAAGTGTTAGGTTTTATAGCTCGAAATTTTGAGTACAAATCGCGCGATATTATAGTTCCTCTTTATAAATCATTAGTTAGACCCCATTTGGAGTACGCGGTCCAATTTTGGAATCCGCATATGCGCAAAGATATAGACAAAATCGAAAGAGTTCAAAGACGAGCAACTAAGATGATTCCGTCTCTTAGGTCAAAGTCGTACGAGGATAGGCTTAAAGAGTTAAAATTGACTACACTCGAGACTAGGAGGTTAAGGGGTGATCTAATCCAGGTTTTCAAAATTATGAATGGGTTTGATAACGTAGATAGAGATAGCTTTTTCGAAATATCTCAATATAATAGGACTAGAAATAACGGGTGTAAGTTGACAAGTAGAAGGGTCGAGACAGCAGTTGCGAAAAACTTTTTTACGCATAGAATAGTAAATAGCTGGAATAGTTTGCCGGTAGAAGTAATTAGTAGCACGTCTATAAACATGTTTAAGAATCGATTGGACGCGCATGTTGATAGAAAGGGTATAGTTTAAGGTAGTAAAATTAAGGCTTTGTGGGGATAGATCCCACAGCTCAACACAAGTGTTGTGGGATATAGGGAGGCAGCGTCTTGGGTTAGGGGATACTCTCTGTCCTTACACACCCCATTTAAAAAGATTCCTCTGCCGAGCGGTGCCCCCCATAGTACTGTGAGGTATTGAAAAACTCATGATCTTCACTTGCCCCACAAACACCTTTAAATGGGAGACCCATAATGGGTGCACACACATTTCTACATTACTGTACAGTCTTTACAGCCACACCTACACTTTTCCACGTAAGTGTATATATTGTAATGTATATGGTTGTAAATTTGACTTGGTCCGAAATCGATATGAACCGTGACTTGATGGATACCGTAATGAAATTGACTGGATTCTTTGGATCTGATATATTTGCATGTCCGTTATATAATAGATATAGAGTGTAACATATTTGTGGATAGTAGTCTATTATGACTTGATCCTCTGGATCGAGAGATTCTATCTTTAATTTTAAATCGATAATTAATTATTTTTAAATTGATAATGTATATGGTTGTAAATTTTGACTTGGTCCGCAATCGATATGGACCGTGACTTGATGGATACCGTAATGAAATTGACTGGATTCTTTGGATCTGATATATTTGCATGTCAGTTATAAATAGATATAGAATGTAACATATTTGTGGATAGTAGTCTATTATGACTTGCTCCTCTGGACCGAGAGATTCTATCTTTAGTTTTAAACCGATAATTAATTATTTTTAAATTGATAATTATTTAGTTTCGTAAAAATTGGTCGTTGCCAATTTACCGGCAGTTTTTAAATAAGTTTCTTATGTTCTTGTGGTTCGGAACCCACGTAAAATTGTAGGTCCCCTCCGCCACCACGGAGGACATACACAATACACGATTACGAACACAGTTAGGTAGACCAGCCATGAGTGAATCCTAGGGTCTTTGTTGGTCTGAAACATTATAACAACATTATAACATTATAAATATATATATATATATTATATATATATATATATATATATAATGTTATAATGTAATGTTATAATGTTTCAGACCAACAAAGACCCTAGGATCCACTCATGGCTGGTCTACCTAACTGTATGTCCTCCGTGGTGGTGGAGGGGACCTACAATTTTACGTGGGTTCCGAACCACAAGAACATAAGAAACTTATTTAAAAACTGCCGGTAAATTGGCAACGACCAATTTTTACGAAACTAAATAATTATCAATTTAAAAATAATTAATTATCGGTTTAAAACTAAAGATAGAATTTCTCGGTCCAGAGGAGCAAGTCATAATAGACTACTATCCACAAATATGTTACATTCTATATCTATTTATAACGGACATGCAAATATATCAGATCCAAAGAATCCAGTCAATTTCATTACGGTATCCATCAAGTCACGGTCCATATCGATTGCGGACCAAGTCAAAATTTACAACCATATACATTATCAATTTAAAATAATTAATTATCGATTTAAAACTAAAGATAGAATCTCTCGATCCAGAGGATCAAGTCATAATAGACTACTATCTACAAATATGTTACACTCTATATCTATTATATAACGGACATGCAAATATATCAGATCCAAAGAATCCAGTCAATTTCATTACGGTATCCATCAAGTCACGGTCCATATCGATTGCGGACCAAGTCAAAATTTACAACCATATACATTATCAATTTAAAAATAATTAATTATCGATTTAAAACTAAAGATAGAATCTCTCGATCCAGAGGATCAAGTCATAATAGACTACTATCTACAAATATGTTACACTCTATATCTATTATATAACGGACATGCAAATATATCAGATCCAAAGAATCCAGTCAATTTCATTATGGTATCCATTAAGTCACGGTTCATATCGATTGCGGACCAAGTCAAATTTACAACCATATACATTACAATATATACACTTACGAGGAAAAGTGTAGGTGTGGCTGTAAGGACTGTACAGTAATGTAGAAATGTGTGTGCACCCATTATGGGTCTCCCATTTAAAGGTGTTTGTGGGGCAAGTGAAGATCATGAGTTTTTCAATACCTCACAGTACTATGGGGGGCACCGCTCGGCAGAGGAATCTCTTTAAATGGGGTGTGTAAGGACAGAGAGTATCCCCTAACCCAAGACGCTGCCTCCCTATTCCCACAACACTTGTGTTGAGCTGTGGGATCTATCCCAGGAAGCCTTAATTTTACTACCTTAAACTATACCTTTCTATCAACATATGCGTCTAATCGATTTTTAAACATGTTTATAGACGTGCTACTAATTACTTCTACGGCAAAACTATTCCAGCTATTACTATTCTATGCGTAAAAAAGTTTTCTCAACGCGAACTACTGTCACTCATACCTTCTACTATGTCAACTTACACCCGTTATTTCTAGTCCTATTATATTGAGATATTTCGAAAAGCTATCTCTATCTACGTTATCGAACCCATTCATAATTTTGAAAACCTGGATTAGATCACCCCTTAACCTCCTGGGCTCGAGTGTTGTCAATTTTAACTCCTTAAGCCTATCCTCGTACGACTTTGACCTAAGAGACGGAATCATCTTAGTTGCTCGTCTTTGAACTCTTTCGATTTTGTCTATATCTTTGCGCATATGCGGATTCCAAAATTGGACCGCGTACTCCAAATGGGGTCTAACTAAGGATTTATAAAGAGGAACTATAATATCGCGCGATTTGTATTCAAAATTTCGAGCTATAAAACCTAACACTTTATTCGCCTTATTGACCGCCGCTGTACTTTGTTTCGCTACTTTTAAATCACCAGTGACTATAACTCCTAAATCTTTTTCCTGCTCTACGCTTGTTAAATCTTTCCCTGACATACTATACGCAAAATTACCGTTACGCGAACCTATATGCATAATTTTGCACTTATCCACGTTAAATCTCATTTGCCATGTGACTGACCAATCAACGATTTTATTCAGATCTTCATGAATTTTACCTCTATCTTCGTCATTAATCGCCCTACCACCCAGCTTCGTGTCATCCGCAAACTTTGAAACTGTACTGACTAGGCCGACATCTAAATCGTTAATATATATAAAAAAAGCAAGGGGCCCAATACAGAACCCTGAGGAACGCCACTCGCTACATTAGCCCAACACGACTCCGCTCCATCAACGACCACCCTCTGTTTCCTGCCTCGCAACCATTCTTCTAGCCAATTTATTACTACACCCCTGATTCCATGAGCCTTAGTTTTTTCAATCAGTCTTTTGTGCGGCACGGTGTCAAACGCTTTTTGAAAATCTAAATACACTACATCAACCGCCCGATGTCTATCGTAAACGTTAACCACGCTTTGGAAAAATTCTAAAAGATTAGTTAAGCAAGATTTGTTTCGCCTAAAACCGTGCTGCGTATTTCGGACCAGATTATGCACTTCTAAGTGTTCGACTATACGATCCCTAATTATTGATTCCAGTAGCTTACCTACAACAGACGTTAAACTGATTGGCCTATAATTTCCCGCCGCACCTTTATCGCCTTTCTTAAAGATAGGTGTTACGTTTGCTAACTTGAAATTATCTGGTACGCACCCCTCAGAAATAGACGCATTAAAAATCTTTGTTAGCGGCACAACAATGCTATCTTTTAATTCTTTTAGTTGTACGGGATATATGGAATCCGGACCCGGTGATTTACGCGTTTTCATTTTATCAATATAGCGCATTACTTCCCCTTCACTAACGACAATATTATCCAAAATATTACCATTATCAAAAGGTATTATGTCTATGACCGTAGGGATATTCGTTACATCTTCTATAGTAAAAACTGACGTAAAAAATTCGTTTAGCAAGGTAGCCATTTCCTTGTTTTCAGAGACTAGATCTCCATTTCCATTTTTTAATGGACCTAAGACACTTTTTACTGGATTTCTATTATTGACGTATTGAAAGAATCGCTTGGGATTTTCTTTACCGTCACGAGCTATTGAGATTTCAAATTCGCGTTTTGACTTTTTTATTACACTTTTAGCTTCACGCCTTAGAGATATGTAGTTGTTTCGTAACAACAGATTATCTTTATCGGACTTGTATAGCCTATAAGCCCTCTCTCTACTCTTTATAATGTCTCCTACTCTAGAAGTAAACCACAAAGGCTTGTTGTTTACTTTCGCACGCTTAATTTTGTACGGTACACATTCCTCATTTATAGTCCTAAATACCTTTACGAACGATTCCCACATTAGTTTTGCGTTGGAGTTCCCCATTACGTTTTCCCAATTGACGTGTGAAAATTTATTTCGAAATTTACTAAAGTCTGCGTGCTGGAAGCTAGGAATTTTAGTATATATATGATGAATAAAACCACGAAGGAAAGGAAACACAAAACGGTGCTCAAGCGCTTTCGTCTAATGACATCCTCAGGAACACTGAAATACATAAAAGGTTACGGCCTATATATAGGTTACAGAAAGAGAAAAAATAAATATAAATAAATAACATACATACACACAAACATATATACATATATATATCTACATACATATCTACACACATACATATATATATATATATATATATATATATATATATATATATATATATATATATATATATATGCAATAAACGGAGAAGTAAAAATAAAACTTAAAAATGAAGGATTAGAGGATTAACAAAGAGGCATATCGATTTTTAGCACAAGATCAAATGAGTTATAAAAATAATACAAATTTATACTGGAGATACGCCCGGGTTTAACACTTTGCCTTTTTAGAGTCAAGTTTCGATATATATAAAAATAAATTGAAGATTAAAAGTTAATAAAGTAGCTTACAAGTTTACCAAAGATTAAGTGTCCTACCCTTTTTATCTAGATTTGTTTTGAAGGAATTCAAAACAACAGGATCGAGTTGAAAAAGACCTTTGCTTATGTTGAAGTTATTTGAAAGTTGAATAATGGCAGACTCAAGAATATTTCTATTGACAATGTTGCTCGAATGAAATAAAACTGAAGCATTATTCCAATCAATACAGTGGGATAACTCTGACAAATGGACAAAAAGAGCACTGGACAACTGTCCTGTTCTGACGGAATATTGATGCTGTTTTATACGTGTGTGCAAATCCTTTCCCGTCTGACCTATGTAAAAGGAATCACATTGTTTACACCCAATTTTATAGATAATGCCTGAATTATTGGTAGGGCTATTTTTTACTATGATATTTTTCACAATATTGTTATATGAAAATACTACATTAATATCCAAAAGTTTAAGTACATTAGCAATGCCTAAAAAGCCCGGGAAAAATGGAAGTACTAAAATATTTTTGACAAAGTACGAGTGTTATTATTGACACGATAGAAAGTTCGTTTTGCCTTGTTGAGACAAGATTCCATAAACGCAGATGGATAACACAGATCACTTCCAATATCGTTCATTTTTTCCAATTCGGCATCGATGTATTCCGGACTGGCGATCCTAAGGGCGCGGAGAAACATTGATGAAAAAATGGCCTTCTTAGTGGGGGTGTCATGTCCCGAGTAAAAGTGTACGAAGGACAAGTTGTTTGTTGTTTTCCGATAGATGCTAAACTTAAAACCTGGGCTTTCCCTATGTACACGCACATCCAAAAATGGGATTGACTTGTCTTGTTCCACTTCTAAAGTAAACTTAATGGAGGGGACTTGATCATTTAACTGAAGGAGGAAGTTATCCAGGTTACGATTCATGGGCCAGATACACAAAATATCGTCGACGTAGCGCAACCAAGGGATGCCAACCCCCAGGATTCTCGGAATGTAAGTAATTTCGAAAAACTCCATATAAATATTGGAGAGGAGGGGCGATAAGGGGTTGCCCATGGCCATCCCAAACACTTGTTGATAATACTCGTTATTGAAAGTGAATTTACAGTCTTTAATGCAAAGCTTAATAAGTTCCAAAACAATGTGTGAAGGTAGTGGCAGGTCATACTTATGTAATTCTTGGGAGAGAAAGTCAAGCATATCATCAATCGGCACTTTTGTAAACAATGAACAAACATCAAAACTGATTAATCTATCGTTAGTTTCAGTACGTGCATTATTCAATTTTTCAGTAAGATCCATGGAATTTTTTACGTGTGAATCAGAGATAGTTCCGAGAATGGGGGACAAGACTTTGACAAGCCATTTGGAGAGTTTATAAGTAATAGAGCCCACCGAGCTAATAATAGGGCGCATAGGGTTGCCAGGTTTGTGGGTTTTAATAAGACCGTAAAGGTAGGGCAGAGAAGGTGAAGTGGACATGAAAAGCGGAATTAAGTCCTTATGATCTTTGAGAATGCGTTTCAAGCCACTATTAAATGATTTGATGACGTCATCCAGCGGGTTCTTCCTAAGTTTGCTGTATGTGGCGGGGTCCTGGAGAAGCTCGTTCATGTTTCCGATGTAGTCCACTTTGTCCATAATAACTATGGTGTTAGCCTTGTCTGCTTTAGTAATATGGAGCTCCCCATCTTTTTTTAATTGTGAGAGGCCATCGCAAAACCGTTTAGGAAAGTTATCTTCGTAATTACCATTCGCCGCACTATAAACGAGGCCTTTAACTATGTTAAACAAATACTGAGGGAGATTACACGGTTTTTCAAAACACGCGAGACTGTAACAAATTTGTAAAGCCGAAGGTTTTTTAACAATAAAAGAGGACATACCATATCCAAGGGCACTTTTTGCATCGTCACTAATGTTTTTCGAAGAAAGGTTTAAAACACACTTTGAGCTTGCTTTTTTACTCCTCTGACTATCTCGAATGAGACTTTTAATTTTTCGATCCAAAATGTTACGAAGTGAAGTAGTTCTCCGACGCAACTCGTTGTAAATTTCATCAAACAAAGGTTGGATCCACGGTTGGGGAATAACGGTTACAAAATTATGTTTGGCGATGTTTACATTTTTGAAGGCGGACCACTCATTTTGTCTGGTGACTTCAATATGTTTCTTTAAAATTAATCTGCTGAAGTTGTTGAACGGATGGTCGTCAATTTGTCTGAGGCGAATCGGAAGCAGGGATTTGGGAAGAACTTGCTCCTCTAGACAGTTAGTAAGAAACTTTCGTCGGATACGAATTGCATGCCCCTTCATTAATGTAGAAGAAAACACGGACAGAAACGGAGACAAGAGAGGGAACAGCAAGCCGAAGGAACGCGTGGTGTTCATTATATGAAAATTATTTCACGAAAGTAACACGTGAAAAATATTTATGATGAATAAAACCACGAAGGAAAGGAAACACAAAACGGTGCTCAAGCGCTTTCGTCTAATGACATCCTCAGGAACACTGAAATACATAAAAGGTTACGGCCTATATATAGGTTACAGAAAGAGAAAAAAAAATATAAATAAATAACATGCAATTCGTATCCGACGAAAGTTTCTTACTAACTGTCTAGAGGAGCAAGTTCTTCCCAAATCCCTGCTTCCGATTCGCCTCAGACAAATTGACGACCATCCGTTCAACAACTTCAGCAGATTAATTTTAAAGAAACATATTGAAGTCACCAGACAAAATGAGTGGTCCGCCTTCAAAAACTTAAACATCGCCAAACATAATTTTGTAACCGTTATTCCCCAACCGTGGATCCAACCTTTGATGAAATTTACAACGAGTTGCGTCGGAGAACTACTTCACTTCGTAACATTTTGGATCGGAAAATTAAAAGTCTCATTCGAAATAGTCAGTGGAGTAAAAAAGCAAGCTCAAAGTGTGTTTTGAACCTTTCTTCGAAAAACATTAGTGACGATGCAAAAAGTGCCCTTGGATATGGTATGTCCTCTTTTATTGTTAAAAAACCTTCGGCTTTACAAATTTGTTACAGTCTCGCGTGTTTTGAAAAACAGTGTAATCTCCCTCAGTATTTGTTTAACATAGTTAAAGGCCTCGTTTATAGTGCGGCGAATGGTAATTACGAAGATAACTTTCCTAAACGGTTTTGCGATGGCTTCTCACAATTAAAAAAAGATGGGGAGCTCCATATTACTAAAGCAGACAAGGCTAACACCATAGTTATTATGGACAAAGTGGACTACATCGGAAAGATGAACGAGCTTCTCCAGGACCCCGCCACATACAGCAAACTTAGGAAGAACCCGCAGGATGACGTCATCAAATCATTTAATAGTGGCTTGAAACGCATTCTCAAAGATCATAAGGACTTAATTCCGCTTTTCATGTCCACTTCACCTTCTCTGCCCTACCTTTACGGTCTTATTAAAACCCACAAACCTGGCAACCCTATGCGCCCTATTATTAGCTCGGTGGGCTCTATTACTTATAAACTCTCCAAATGGCTTGTCAAAGTCTTGTCCCCCATTCTCGGAACTATCTCTGATTCACACGTAAAAAATTCCATGGATCTTACTGAAAAATTGAATAATGCACGTACTGAAACTAACGATAGATTGATCAGTTTTGATGTTTGTTCATTGTTTACAAAAGTGCCGATTGATGATATGCTTGACTTTCTCTCCCAAGAATTACATAAGTATGACCTGCCACTACCTTCACACATTGTTTTGGAACTTATTAAGCTTTGCATTAAAGACTGTAAATTCACTTTCAATAACGAGTATTATCAACAAGTTTTGGGATGGCCATGGGCAACCCCTTATCGCCCCTCCTCTCCAATATTTATATGGAGTTTTTCGAAATTACTTACATTCCGAGAATCCTGGGGTTGGCATCCCTTGGTTGCGCTACGTCGACGATATTTTGTGTATCTGGCCCATGAATCGTGACCTGGATAACTTCCTCCTTCAGTTAAATGATCAAGTCCCCTCCATTAAGTTTACTTTAGAAGTGGAACAAGACAAGTCAATCCCATTTTTGGATGTGCGTGTACATAGGGAAAGCCCAGGTTTTAAGTTTAGTATCTTCGGAAAACAACAAACAATTGTCCTACGTACACTTTTACTCGGGACATGACACCCCACTAAGAAGGCCATTTTTTATCAATGTTTCTCCGCGCCCTTAGGATCGCCAGTCCGGAATACATCGATGCCGAATTGGAAAAAATCAACGGTATTGGAAGTGATCTGTGTTACCATCTGCGTTTATGGAATCTTGTCTCAACAAGGCAAAACGAACTTTCTATCGTGTCAATAATAACACTCGTACTTTGTCAAAAAATATTTTAGTACTTCCATTTTTCCCGGGCTTTTTAGGCATTGCTAATGTACTTAAACTTTTGGATATTAATGTAGTATTTTCATATAACAATATTGTGAAAAATATCATAAAAAATAGCCCTACCAATAATTCAGGCATTATCTATAAAATTGGTTGTAAACAATGTGATTCCTTTTACATAGGTCAGACGGGAAAGGATTTGCACACACGTATAAAACAGCATCAATATTCCGTCAGAACAGGACAGTTGTCCAGTGCTCTTTTTGTCCATTTGTCAGAGTTATCCAACTGTATTGATTGGAATAATGCTTCAGTTTTATTTCATTCGAGCAACATTGTCAATAGAAATATTCTTGAGTCTGCCATTATTCAACTTTCAAATAACTTCAACATAAGCAAAGGTCTTTTTCAACTCGATCCTGTTGTTTGAATTCCTTCAAAACAAATCTAGATAAAAAGGGTAGGACACTTAATCTTTGGTAAACTTGTAAGCTACTTTATTAACTTTTAATCTTCAATTTATTTTTATATATATCGAAACTTGACTCTAAAAAGGCAAAGTGTTAAACCCGGGCGTATCTCCAGTATAAATTTGTATTATTTTTATAACTCATTTGATCTTGTGCTAAAAATCGATATGCCTCTTTGTTAATCCTCTAATCCTTAATTTTTAAGTTTTATTTTTACTTCTCCGTTTATTGCATATTATATATATATATATATATATATATATGTGTATGTGTGTAGATATGTATGTACATATATATATGTATATATGTTTGTGTGTATGTATGTTATTTATTTATATATTTTTTTCTCTTTCTGTAACCTATATATAGGCCGTAACCTTTTATGTATTTCAGTGTTCCTGAGGATGTCATTAGACGAAAGCGCTTGAGCACCGTTTTGTGTTTCCTTTCCTTCGTGGTTTTATTCATCATAAATATTTTTCACGTGTTACTTTCGTGAAATAATTTTCAATATATATATATATATAAATTATATATATATATATATATATATATATATGAAAATTATTTCACGAAAGTAACACGTGAAAAATATTTATGATGAATAAAACCACGAAGGAAAGGAAACAAAACGGTGCTCAAGCGCTTTCGTCTAATGACGAAAGCGCTTGAGCACCGTTTTGTGTTTCCTTTCCTTCGTGGTTTTATTCATCATATACATATATATATATATATATATATATATATAGAGAGAGAGAGAGAGAGAGAGCGGTTTAGTTTATATTCGTCCTTATCATTTGTATCACGCAGCGAACAGTTAGTTATGAAAAGTTTACCGTTCATTTGGTAAATTTTAACAAATAAAAAAATCAGTTTTACTCCAACAACTAATGTAAAACATCAAAGAATTTGAGGAAAATAAAAAAAAGAAGTTAAAATGCAAAAGTTTTCGTACATTTACTTACAAAATGATTTAATACTTTGTGTGTCCAACTTTTGCTTGAATGACTTCAACGATTCGTTTTGGGTATTTTTACGCAAAGTTTCGGCATCTCTCAGTACAAATTTTAGCCCACTTGCGATCCATTTGCAGCTTCCGAACTGAGGGAAATATATTTTCTTCTAAAATGTCCTTATGTTTCTTCGAATTCAAGATTCCAGTGATGACAAGCTTACCTGGACCAGAAGCACTAAAGCATCCCCAAAGAAGCAAACTACCACCACCATATTTAACCGTTCAAAGGATGTTTTTTCCTCGAATGTAGTATTTGATTTTCGCCAAACACACCGTTGCTCGTTTTTCCCGAATAATTCAATTTTGATCCCATTTGTCCAGAGAACTTTCTTCCAGAATGAAAATTCATCATTTTGACCATCCTTAGCATGCTTTAAACGAGCTTCTTTGTGCGCTTTTCGTATCAAATGTTTTCTTCGTGCAACTCTTCCATGCAGATCATTCTTTCTCAATGCACGACGTACAGTAGAGGGATGGACATCTCTTACAGTAGACAGTCTTAACGTTTGTAAATACACATGTAGTCACTCGTGGATTCGCAGCAGCCATTCTTTCAATTCGTCTAGCTGTACGTTCTGAAATCTTGCAAGGTCGTTCATACCTCGATAGATTTTTTATTTTTCCAATACCTTTTAATTTCTTTATAACTGCAGCAACAGTCGTAAATGCAATTCGAAGTTCTCCTATCTTTCTATAACGCTTTCCAGAGAGATCTCTTAAGATCTGTAGACAACTCTTTACTACAACGACCCATTGCTTACTAATGGCTCGTACAGTTATTCGTCTTCCATGAAGATTCACAGAGAAAATAATTGCCAAAAGTCTCTAATCAATAAACAGCCAACTACTGGCAAACATTTAAAATTCTTCAAGCCTAATGTGGACCCACAAAGTATTAAATATTTTTGTAAATAAATGTACAAAAAACTTTTTATTTTAACTTTTTTATTTTCCTCAAATTCTTTGATATTTTATATTATATTTTGGAGTTAAACTAATTTTTTTCTTTTTGTTAAATTTTTCCAAACGAATGGTAAACTTTCCATAATTATCGTATGCATGGTAGAAAAGATAAGGACGGATACAGCTGAAATATTTATCCGCACAAATACTTATAAGCGTCACTGTGTGTATATATATATATATATTTTTAGTGAACCAATATATTTCCTTTGTTCATACGTATCATCGCTTTATCTCTATATATATAACAGATACGCGATTTAATAATAAACAAAGAAGTTGATTGAGTATGTACAGCTCCAAAGCTCATTTTCGTATTTTTTAATTTTTTTAATTTAAAAGTAAATTACAATTTATCGTATTAACATTTGTAAAATGGTCCAGCTGTAATTTTATCATAGATTTAAAAAAAAAATGTAAATGTAAATACAGCTAAAACTAATTAATAATTACAAAAAACATTATTACATACAATTTAATCAAAGCACTCGTAGATCGCTGAGCAGCTCTTAGAAACCCAACGGATAATTCACACATGGCTGAACAATTCTCAGAGTCGGAACTGCTGTGACCAAAATAATTAGAGTGAAAATCTGTCATCTACTTGACACGTAGAAGAGCTTTCCCTTTTAATTAAATAATTAAATTCAGAAGGAGGGGGGGGAAAAAGGAGGAAAAAAAGAGTATCTACCTATATATTTCTGCATCCAGCGGCATACATTTCTCGTATCATCTTCTCGCTATTTATTAATACGTGGGAATGGTTTTCGTGATAAAGGCCAATATACTCGGCCATATGCAATCATTAAACTAAAGATCCCATTACAAAACAGTAACTATTTTATTTAGAATTGTATATAATAATGTTCAAGTTAATTACATTCTCGTCCTAATTGTGGACTCATCGCTAGAAGACCTTCGCGTGCGTCCTTCTATTACTTTCCACGAGCTGAAGTGAAGCTTTATGTTAAGGTCGAATCAGGGGTCGCGTGACCGAATCCCTAATTGTTCTTTTATTTGGACGAGTTTCAACCATCTTCGCCGAATGCTTCTCTTCTTACTTTGACGCCGTTTTAATCATGAAATCATGCGTGCTTATGACGTCACCAATTAAAGCTCGCTGCTGGCACTCATTCCTGGCACTCGGTGTCATGCGTCGCAATCGATACGAGGTAATTACGGAGCGCCCGTGGGGAGCGCTACGGAGAGCCACGTACCGGAAGAGCCTCGCCGGCGTTTGGGCCGGTAAAAGAGCGTCCAATTAATTAGGGGCCTCAGGGCCACTTAAAGCTGAAGGGCTCAACTGGGTGCCAGGCACTATCCGAAGATGTTACGTCACGATTATTAAACGACTGGTCACTACATCGTACCAACGAAAAAAGTACGAAATTATTTTATACTAAATACCTTGAGATTTACTCTAATTTATACAGACGAGTGCGATGTAACGTAAGAGTAACGTAAGAGTAACGTAAGAGTATTGCGCAAACGAAATTATAAGTAAATTTAAGCGAAGAAAAATTAAATTTAAGCCAATTTTTCTTCGGAGGATTAAACATGCCTCCGCCTTAATCCGATATATGAAAATATTAAACTGTTATTATTATTATTATTATTATTATTATTATTATTATTATTATCGGAAAGCCCATTCCTTATCTTCCTTGAAACTTGCCAAGAGAACGAAGAGTTTGTAGACTTGCTTTCGTGGAAGGAGTAAAACGAATAGCCAAATTCATCATGACGCTGTTTACCTCTTTTCCCGGTTTCCATGCCCGTTTCCATGGTCTGTTTGGAAGTTAAACGGACTTGAATAGCATGAGGAAGAAAAGTAAATATTGAAATGACTTTGAAGATACTGCAGGTACTTAGAAACAACGTTAAAGGCCATAATACTTGGTTCTATTTCAGTTTATTTTGGGGGGGATCTCATTATGCTTTTGTTTTCGACTGCATTTTCATTACAAAGCTTTGTTTATACTGTAATACCTTCTGTAATGGTTGTAATTGTAGCCATAAGTAAATTTCGGTTGCAGTTAGCGTCATTTTATATTTTATATTATACAGTTAACTGCTATCAACTTTTCTCTCTCTCTCTCTCTCTCTCTCTCTCTCTATATATATATATATATATATATATATATATATATGACCCCCTCCCCGCGGGCGGTCTTTCTGGGGTGGATCGCCCGCGGGCTCCTGCCTCCATGTGGCGAGGGGGGTCAGCCGCGGCTGGGGGCCCTGCCGGGTCCCCCGCCCGGTTGCGAAGTGGACTTTTAACATACCCTGCTATCCTACAGCCCCCTCTTTCCTGTCTTCCCCTCTTTCCCCTCTTCCTTGCCCCCTCTGTTTTTTTTTTTCTGCTTTCTCTCTTCACTTCGCGCGCCCCGTGGGCTGCCGGGGCTGGTCGCTGGGGGTCTTGCCCCCATGGCCGGGGCCGGACTAAGTTGGCTGGTAGGGTGCCCAGGCCTGGGACCCTGGGGGGCCTTGGTCTTTGCTGCCGGCGGGGGAGAACTCTCGACGCTGCAAGGGCCCCTTTTGAAACGGGGGTACCTGCATGGGACGAGGCACCCACCCCCCGCCGGCGTGCGCTTGGGCCCCTTGGGCCCCGGGTAATCGGTTCCCCGCGGCCCCGGGCGCGAAACTACAATAAAAATTTTCTATGGAAACACTTACAACTCTAATGGACCTCGTTGACGACCCGGCTTGTGCATCTGACCTCCACTCTGACTACCTCTTTGGACCGTGGGTCTGGTAAGGGCAGTCGGCAGCCCTCGCCCACCCCGTCTGCTCTTCTTGCCGACGCCTCCTCTCCCTCTCTTCCCCAGGCTCGTGGCGCCGCTGCCCGACCCCGCCAGTAGCGGATGGACCTGCAGTGGACCCCCCGACCCCTGGATCCCCCCATATTCCACGTCCCGATAGGGACCCACCTGCTTTTTCGCCCTCAGGTGGGAGGCCCGCGGCCCCGGTCGCCTCCCACTCCGGTCGGGCCTCATCGCCCCCGGCCCCCTCGGCCCCTGGGGGACGTGGGACCCGACGTCGCCGTCCGCCTTTCTCGTCTTCTCGCCCCCTCGAAGTTCCGGTGGTGTTTGGCCAGACGGCTTCACTCGGCCTTAGGACGATGGACAAGTTCCTCGTCCTCCGCCCCTCCTCCTCCAAGCCCCTCCCCACTAACCACGAACGTCTCTTTCGAGCGATCCATGGGAAGACGGGGACGGCGCGTTTTGACCTTCGGCCTCAGAGGGATGGCTCCATTTGATAAGGTCGCGTTCCTCTGCCGAAACCTCCTCTCTGCTCGCTATCCCCGATGTCCTGGGCTGCGGGATCACGGTGACTCCCCACCCCCGCCTCAATCAGTGCCAGGGCACAATTTACGCTGCTCGTCTTCTACCCATCCCGGTGGAAGACCTCCAGATTGACCTCGCCTCCCAGGGTGTTGTGAGGGTGTACCGCTTTCCCGACAGATCGCGGTCCCCAACTGCCCCTTCTCCTCGCCTGCTCCTCACTTTCGACTCACTGGTGCCCCCCGTTTCGGTATTCTGGGGCTTTGGTGAGAGACGAGCGTGCGAATTCTCAGTACGACCATACGTGCCAGATCCTACGCGCTGTTTTCAGTGTAATAGGTTTGGCCACGTGAGCAGCTCCTGCCGTCAGCCGGCCCCGTTGTGTGTCCGCTGCGGCGGCCCTCCCCACCCCTTGCCCTGTACTGCTCCGCCTTCCTGCACCAACTGCCATGGACCACACCCTGCTTCATCCCGCTCTTGCCCGTCCTTCCTCTTTGAAAGGGAGGTTCGGGCCCTCTGTTCATCAGAGTTTCTCAGCGCTCGGGAGGCGCGGGAGCGGTTGCGTGGCGGCGAGGCCCGGCGTGGTGCCTCGTACGCCGAGGCTCTCCGTTCCCGGACCCCGTCCTCACCGGCGGTTCCCAAAGCGCCTCCACCCACCGTGTCCGCTACTCCCAGTCCATCCTCTGCCGCCCAGCGGACTCCTACCGCGGCTCCCCGTACTACCAGCGCGTCCCACGTGCTCCCTCCGCGAACGCCGATGCTTCGTCGGCAACCCCCCCTGCCCCTTCTACGCCCTCTCCACCGGCGCCTTCGGCCACCCCCATTCCGGATCGTGAACCGCCGTCACCCACGCGGGCCGCACGACGGAGGGATAGGGGCCGCAAGCGCCGCGCCAGTGGTGACCCCGAAAGGTTCGACGCCATAAGCCTCGCATCACCTTCCTCTCCTAAACACAAACGCCCCCTTCGCCCTACCGCCCCGGTGTCCTCACCGTCCCCACTGCGCAACCGTTATGCACGCTCCCCCCTGGGGTCCCCGTCGGCCCTCGTGGTGGGGGCTGAGATACACCCCTCTCCGGCCCGGTCGATGGACCCACTGGAGGGGGAACTCGCCCGCCTGGTCGGCGTGGGTGGGACGTGCACGCCCCCGCGTTTGACCCGCCCATCTCTCTCCTCGACCTGCCAATGCCTCTGGGTGAGGTATTATTTTCCACTCCCCCTCGTAGTCCTGCCTCCCCCGCACCTCCGGTGAAGGGAGGGGCATTCTGGATACCTCTCACATCCCCTTCTCTGCATCGCTCTCCCCCGGACGTCCGGGAGACTCCTCCTCTGGAGGACTTGCCGGCGTCTGGTTCCACATCGCCCCCTCGTCGGGGGGACCCTCGCCTTCGCCCTCGTTCGGCGTCCCTCACTGAACTCCGGGGCTTTCCGATTCCCTCTTTAATCTCGGGCCGCCCGATCGGCCCACCCACCCCATAATCATCCTTTACGCTGACCTTCCTACCCCTCCCTATACCTCGCTCCTGCAGTGGAACATCCGCGGGCTCCTGGTAGGCCTCGAGAGTCTCTCCTCTCTCCTGGCCTCCAGGTGTCCGGCGTGTTTCTGCCTTCAGGAGACGATTCTGGGCTCCCGTTCCCTCCCTCGAGTGTCCGGTTACTGCGGGCTCCCTTCCCCGCCTCTCGATGGGGCGGGGAGGCGGGGCGCCGCGGTCTTCGTGCACCGCTCCGTCCCTTTCCGCCCTCTCCCGCTCCGTACAGTCCTGCAAGCTGTGGCCGTGCGCCTTTTCTTGGGGCGCCAGCTCACGGTCTGCTCTCTTTACCTCTCCCCTAACGTACGCCCTCCACCCGATTCTCTCCGTGACCTAATTCTCCAGCTTCCCCGCCCTTTTCTGATTCTCGGGGACTTCAACAGTCGGGACCCGGCCTGGGGGGACGTTTGCTCCACCTTTCTCTCCGGGACCCTTCTCTCCCTTATGGACGAGCTCGAGTTCACCTTTCTGAACGATGGCTCCCCAACCTGCCTTCACTCGGCCCATGACAGTTTCACCTGTATCGACCTTTCCCTGGTTTCCCTCGAAATCGTGACGGAGTTCACCTGGGAGGTCCTGCCGGATTCTTCCGGCAGTGACCATTTCCCAGTGTGTCTTACCCCGACCCGTCTCCTCCCCCCCACCTCTGTCCGCCCGCGCTGGCTGTTCGCCCGAGCAGACTGGGCCTCATACGCGAGGGGCACGGCGATCTCGCCATCAATTCCTGCCTTTCCCTCCGTCAATGAGGCCCTCGCCTTCCTCGAGAGTAAGATCCTCTCGGCTGCCGCCAGTTGCATCCCCCGTACCTCTGGCTCCCCCAGACCGCGAAGCGTCCCATGGTGGACCCCAGAGTGCTCCCATGCCGTTCAGGAGCGGCGCCGTGCCGGCCGCCGCTTCTACCGGACCCGCCAGCTGGAGCACAAGATAGAATTTCAGCGCCTGAAGGCAGTGGCCCGTCGGGTCCTGAAACTGGCCCGGCGTACCTCCTGGCGGAGTTACGTGTCCGGGATCTCCTCCTCGACTGCCCCCTTGACTGTTTGGCGCAAGGTGCGTAGCTTTGAGGGGACCCGTGTCCCCCCTCGACCCCCGGTGCTTCGGGTCGGGGACGACGAGTTCGTGTCCGATCCGGAGGCCGTCGCGAACGCACTTGCGGCGCACTTTGCAGCCATCTCCAGTTCCGATTCCCCCCTCCCGCCGCGACCCACCGGAATTTCCACCTCATAGGAATGACCCCTATAATCACCTCTTCCACATGACAGAGCTTCGGGAGGCCCTCCGCCCCCGACGCTCCTCCGCCCCCGGCCCCGATAATATCCCCTATGACCTTTTACGGCATCTCCACCCCTCTGCTCTCAGCTTTCTACTGGACCTCTATAACCGGATTTGGTTGGAGGG
This sequence comes from Bathynomus jamesi, assembly GCA_023014485.1. Classification (NCBI taxonomy): domain Eukaryota; kingdom Metazoa; phylum Arthropoda; class Malacostraca; order Isopoda; family Cirolanidae; genus Bathynomus; species Bathynomus jamesi. The sequence continues at coordinate 1,432,701 of JAJOZX010000059.1, forward strand.
TTCATTTCCGGACCGATGGCGTGAGTCCATCGTCGTCCCCATCCCGAAGCCCGATAAAGACCCCTCACTCCCGTCGAACTATCGCCCCATTTCCCTGACATGCTGTGCCTGCAAGGTGATGGAGGCGATGGTCGCCTCGCGGCTGTCCTTTACCTTGGAGGCGAGTGACCAGTACCCTGCTACCCAGGCTGGTTTCCGGCGCTTCCGGTCTACCACCGACCCCCTCCTTCTCCTTAGCCATGACGTGCAGGAGGCTTTCTCCCGGCGTCAATTTGTACTCGCCGTCTTTTTCGACCTCCAGAAGGTCTACGATACTACCCGGCGGAGCGCGGTCTTCGACTGCTTACGCTCCCTGGGTTTCGTAGGCTTTCTCCCTTCCTTTATTTATAACTTCTTGTCCGCCCGTTCTTTCCGCGTCCGCATCGGTTCTGCCCTCTCGGACCGCTTTCCGTTGGAGGAGGGTGTCCCTCAGGGTAGTGTCCTTAGCGTCTTGTGTTTCTCACTCGTGATGAACACAGTCGCTACGGTCCTGCCTACATCCGTTCGTAGCTCCCTCTATGCCGATGACCTGGCTATCTATTGCTCTGGCCGCCTCCCGTCTTTGGCTGAACGTCGGCTCCAGCTAGCCATCAATGCGGTGGTTCGCTGGGCGTCCTCGGTTGGCTATGCTTTCTCACCCTCTAAGTCTTCCAGTATGCTTTTCCGTCCTCGGCGCCTCCGTCTGTCGCATACCATCGCTCTTACCCTTGCCGGCACTCCTCTTCCCCTCGTCCCATCCGTTAGATTCCTGGGTATGACCCTCGACGGATTTTTCGGTTGGGTTCCACACCTTAGGCGGTTGCGGCAAACATCTCGCCGCACCCTCTCCCTTTTGGGTCATCTGTCCCACACGACCTGGGGGGCGGACAGGCGTACTCTGCTGCGCCTGTACACCTCCCTGGTGCAATCCCGTGTCGACTACGGCTGTGTGGTCTACAGTTCCGCCTCCTCTCCGGCACTCCGTATGCTGGATCCTCTTCTCCACCGTGGCCTTCGCCTGGCGTCGGGTGCCTTCCGCTCGTCCCCTGTCGCTAGTCTTCAGGTGGACTGTGGACACCCCCCCCTGCCCCTTCGCCGGGGCCTTCTCATGGCGAAGTGTTACCTTCGCATCTGCCGCCTCCCGAAGTCCCTACTCTTCTCCGCGATCTCCCAGGCGCTACCCCGGCCTGACACGTGGCATTTCGCTGCCTCTCTGGCCGAGATTTTCTCGTCCCTGGGGATCCCCCCACCCTCTATTCTGCCGTTCTCCTTTCGATCTGTCGCCCCCCTGGCGGACCACCCCTATCTGCCGTTGCCAGGCGCTCCGTGGCCTGCGTAAGGAGTCTCTTCCTGCCGTCCTCCGGTCTTCTTTTCTGGCCCATCTTCCCATCCATTCGGACGACGTTCCCGTCTACACCGACGGCTCGCGCTCCCCTGCAGGTGTCGCGGCCGCCGTCTTCTCTCCGTCATTGTCACCTACCTCCCGGGGTATCCCCCTGCCGGTTCAGGCCTCCATCTTTTCCGCGGAGCTCTTTGCCCTTCTGGAAGCCCTCCGTCTGGTATCGGGTTGTTCGCGGTCCTCCTGTACCATTTTTTCGGACTCGCTGAGCGCCCTTCAGGCGCTCGAGCGCTATGATTCCCCGGACCCCTCGTACGCCTTATTCAACAGGAGTACCATGTCCTGCACACCATTCACCGGATCCGGGTCACCTTCTGCTGGGTTCCCGCCCATGTTGGTGTTTCCGGTAATGAGGCGGCGGACCGCATAGCCCGGTCCGCCGCCTCGCTGCCTCCCCTCCCCCGCCCGCTCCCCTTCTCAGACTATGTGCAGGTCTTTCGTTCCTTTTACGATCGCATGTGGCAACAGTCCTGGGACGATGCCACCGGAAATAAACTCTGGTCCATCCGCCCCCGTCTGTCATATTGGGTGTCCTCTTTCCACCGCTCCAGACACAGAGGGGTCGTCCTTGCGCGGCTTCGCATCGGCCATACGCGCCTCACGCACGGCTATCTTATGTTCCGGCAGGAGGCTCCTCGTTGCGCCTCCTGCCAGTCGCCCCTCACCGTCTCACACATCCTGGTGGAATGCCCCACCCTGTCGTCAGTACGTCGTCGCGCTTTTCCGTTCCTTTCTGATTTCCCCCTCCCCGAACGTTTACGCCTTATGCTCGCTGAGAGCCCTCTCTTCTCGCTTGACCGTCTTTTCCTCTTCCTCTCCCAATCTCGCATCCTATCTGAGCTTTAGGTGGCTTCTCACCTGTAGTCCGCTGTTCTCCCTTTTCTAGTGCCTTTTCTCCGTCTCCGTTTCTCTTTCTCGTATTCCGCCTCGCCATGATATCCGCTACCATATAGCGGGAAATGGCGGTAAACGCCCCAATACAAAAAAAAAAAAAAAAATATATATATGAAGATGAAAATTAAAGTGAAAATGAAAATGAAAAGGTTTATTGCAGACTATAGTCCATATGACAAATATTATTAATACAATGACAGTTCATATACCAAGGATAGAAATATATGCAATTGATTAGAAATAATACTGTAATGTCGAAGTTAAGCGGAGCTACAGACAGACGTTTTCGTACCAAGAAGTCCATAGCTTAGAGGATAAATGGCAGGACTCATGGATAGCTTGGATGATCGGGTTGGTTGATTTTTTAATTCTTTGCATTAGTCTGTATTGAGCACGTCTTGTTACCTCCGGGAAGCTAGGAACATTGCGGGTAGCAAACATTTGCGAAGCTGAGCATCTCGGGGGTAATTTATGTAAGAGTCTAAAAGGCCTGTTGTACAGCAAATTTAGGGTTCTACCAGAACCTTTTTTATAATTCACCCAGAGTTGCTGTCCGTATATATTACTGCAGAAAGTACGAAAGAGAGTGTCTTTAGCTTCACTTGTACAGAATCGAAAGTTCCTTATGGCCATATTCGCCTTAGCACACAGGCTTCGAGATTGTTTTCTTATATCCGAGTCATCACTCAAGGAGCTGGTAATAGTTTGACCCAAATACTTAAACTTTTGTACTTCCTCAATTACCTCACCATTCATTTTAAACCTTATATCAACTGGCTGATTACAGCTTTTAGGATGAAATTGCATAACCTTGGTTTCTTGTATATATATATATATATATATATATATATATATATATACACACACACACACCTTTATTGTTGAACCTCAAATTATAAAATTTTATTTAAACTGACTTATAAACCATGCATCATACCAGGCCCTTTCCTCCCTCCATAAAAGTATCTCGCAAAAGTACGATAAAATACTTGAATTGTGGAGGTACAGAACCGATTCCTTCATCTATTTCCATTTAAACGATATTCCAGATTCAAAATTCTCCCTGGATTTCATTGGGCGCCATTACGGGAATCCAGAACAGTTTGAAGACATTTGAGCTACAAGAAAAAGCGCCCAAAACCCATATTAAGAATTTGAGAAGCGATTCGATGTGTTTATATTTCAGATAAAATGACAAACTTTTGGGGTTCGAACTTTTAAAATGAATGAGTATGTTGAGTTTGATTCTTTTTGGCGACATCGTATTTGGTTAATTTAATGAAATTTAAAATTTAGAATGTTTTAAATTTGTTTTCTTTTTTATATTGTTTTAAATTTTACGTTTTTTTCTTTTTTTAAAATTTACGTTTTTTTAATTTTTTTTTTTGTTTTTTATTTTGTTTTAAATTTCTTTTTTTTTAAATTCCCTTTTAAATTTTACGTTTTTTATTTTCTTTTAAATTTTACGTTTTTTTAAATTTCCTTTCAAATTTTACGTTTTTTTCTTTTCTTTTAAAATTTAGGTTTTTTTAATTTTGTTTTAAATTTTGTTTTTTATTTTGTTTTAAATTTTACGTTTTTTTTCTTTTAAATTTTACGTTTTTTTTATTTCGTTTTAAATTTTACGTTTTTTTAATTTCCTTTTAAATTTTACGTTTTTTTTCTTTTCTTTTAAAATTTACGTTTTTTTAATTTTGTTTTAAATTTTGTTTTTTATTTTTATTTTAAATTTTACGCTTTTTTTTATTTCATATTCTTATTATTTTTTAAATCAAGTAATCGTTTTTTTAGTTTTTGTAGTTAATTCCTAGAAAAAATAATCGCATTATCATGCGGCGCTTGTGTGTGTGTTTAGGCCATACACATGTTTTAATCCTATGGAATCAATTACTTCTAATCATATCTCAAAAAAAAAAAAAAGGAAAATCCCCTTTCAGATGTTTTCCTAAAAACGGCATTAATATAGCTCGAAACGTTGGAGTCTCTCTTCCTAACATTCCGTTTACTTCTTTAGTATATTTTAGCTCGTTGCTGCGTAATTTTTCTCATTCTTTCGACGACAAAAGAGAATTATATGGTTAATGAATGATGGTACATTTAAAATTTATTCGCATAAAATGAATGAGTTTCCAGAATGATTATGACGCCTTATAAACTTTAACTTTCTCCTCATCAGTGTTTACAACTTACGATTTTCGCTGTTATAAAAGTTTGTAAGAGTACTGGAAATAAAACCTTCTAAATTTAGAACTTATAACTTCTTTCTGAGGGTGAATTCTAGGAGAAGTTTTTCCTTCTTTTAGGTATCAATGATTTTTGTCAGATGATGTAATAACTTCTTTTAATGGTACGTAACTTCTTTAGGAAGAAGAAATGATATTCAAAACTTCTTTTTTGATTGATTTGAGACAATAGAAGGTAAGATTTCTACGTAAAGAAGGTTGGGTGGGGGGGGGGAACCTTATTTTTCCGTGTGCGAATAACGAATTATTTTATCAGTGAATCTATAATTCGACCACTATAATTAACTTCCGGTAATTGTTATCCGGTATCCGGTAGTTAAAGATCTGCCTCAACGAATATATCCCCAAATCAGTACTAAAAGTAAGATAATTCAGGTCATTAAAGGTTAGGGAATTCATTGGAAAGGAATCCTTCTTTGCAGAACAAAAGAACCTCAGATTACTCCTCATTACTTCCATAGCAACATTCCTTTTGAATGTTTGAACATCAAAAATACACGAAACTGATCCACGAAATGGAAATAATTATTTTTAGAACTATTTGCAGTAATAAACAAAAAGAATGCTTCAGTCATCCTCACGTCATTTATGCTTTTCATAAAATATCGTTTAGAATTCCTCAAACTAAAAACTTCTAAATATAGAACTTATAACTTCTTTTTGACGGTGCATTCTGGAGAAAGTATTTCCTTCTTTTGAGTATCAAAGCTTCTTATTAGACGATATAATAATATCTTTTAACGATACATAACTTCTTTAAATAGAAGAAACAGTCTTAAAACTTCTTTTTGAAGTGATTTGCGTAGAAGATAATACTTCTATGTGCGGAAGGTTTCGGAAAATCTTTGTTTTCTGTGTTGACGCACATTGCTTAAACGAAATATCCTCCGCGTCTAAACTTTTAAAACCGAAATTATATAAACTAAATTGTCTCATTCATCATAATTGCAATCAAATTATATAATTTAAACTGCGGAACTGAATATAATTAATTGTAATAGAATATTAATGATTATTTAATTGCACAAATAAAATGTAATCAACTTTTTATGTGGGAAATAGTTTAAAACGAATGAATGTAATTACGAATTAAAACTCGTAAATAAATTACGGTAATTATATAGTTCTGGGATCACGTGATGTGATGTAAAATTTAATACGTGATTTAAGGGCCGGAATTCGCATAATCCGGAGTCGTTCATTATTTACGAGGGAATGTTAGGCTATGAACGTTGTGTGTTCATTTATTAATACATTTTTAATGGGCTAAAAGCACACACAAACACACACACATATATATATATATATATATATATATATATATATATATATATATATATATATATATATATATATATATATATGCTTTATGTGAGTTTGAACGACGGTTCAGGATCTACAGTACCTGCAGTCAACCCCTCTGTAGCATCCCGCCTTATATTCATATATATATATATATATATATGTGTGTGTGTGTGTGTGTATATATATATATATGTATAAATATTCCTTTAATGAAGGCCTCGGCGATGCATTTTCATTAAGATATGTTGAGAAAAACAATCCTTTTTCAGAAAATACAAATTAAAAAGACCCCGTCTCATTAAAAAAAAAAAATTTGTTCTATAAACAAAAGGTATATATACATATATTGACAATGTTCTACGTATTTCGGTCTTCATTTTATATACACACACACACAAACACACACATATACACACACATATATATATATATATATATATATATATTATATATATATGTTAGTATATATTTTTTATGTCTAATCTGAAGACAGCATTCATTGTTGGTCGTCAAGAAATTTGCATTGATTTTCAAATGAAAATTTTTTACAGAAAGATGAACAAAAGAGTTTTTTTTTCCTGGGGGGTGATATTAATAGACATCCTAAAAGGGGAAACAGTTTTTATTCTTTCGAGTTTTCTCTCGGTTCTTTTTTCTGGTTAGTCATTATTCTCTCTCTCTCTCTCTCTCTCTCTCTCTCTCTCTCTCTCTCTCTCTCTCTCTCTCTCTCTATTTTTTCCAGGCGGTTTTTACTTTCAGGTTTCGCCTTGTGGATAATTTTCTTAATATAGTGTGGAAGTTTAGGCGAAAGGAATTATTTATACCAGTTATTTTTGAAAAACAGGAAGAGGATATTTGATTTTACCCAGTTCACTCACGAGTAAAACTGAGTGACGATAAAAATATGTTTATCACTCATTCGTATTAACCCTTTATGAACGAGTGATACAAATTAGTAACGTTTCAAATAAACGCATTCATAACTTAACCCAACGAAAAATTCCGACGTTAAAGCGTTAACTGTTAACGCATAAATATATTTATGTTAACGCATAAATATATTTATGTTAACGCATAAATATATATTTTTTAAGTTAAAAGCTCTTAATGAGAGGTTATTCACGATAGAAGATCGATTACAAAACCAGGCAATAGAAAATGAGAGGTTAAACAGCAAACCTCAAATAGAAACCTCATAAAAACCTATACTTTATCGGTGGACCTCAAGGCTCCACTGAAATTTTCAGAAACGCTATCAAAGAAAAACTCCGTAAAAACTTTCCTGAAAATGCGATTACGGAAGTACATCGACTCGGGGAAAAATAATAATGACACTGACAAAAGATTCATACGATTCATATTGAGTGACCGGCTGCGGAAATCGGAAATAAGGAGCGCAGTTTTATATATATATATATATATATACAGGGTGTCCCGTAAGTCTGGACCCATAGGGAAAAATAATAAAATTACAAAATAGTCCAAAAATTTATTACATAATCTGTTCAAAGTGTCCGCCGTTGTGTCGCACACATAGTTGAAGACGTAATCTCCACTGCGACAGCACTTTCTGAATCACAGTCGCAGAAATTTCTTGACACGCCTCCACAATGCGTGCTTTAAGGTGGAAAATGTTCTGAAGTTTGACCTCGTACACTTTGGCTTTCAAGTGGCCCCACAAATAAAACTCCAGCGGAGTAAGATCATAATAAAAAAATAATAAAAATAATAATAAAAATAATAAAAATATATTATAAATAAATTTTTGGACTATTTTGTAATTTTATTATTTTTCCCTATGGGTCCAGACTTACGGGACACCCTGTATATATATATATATATATATATATGGAATGAATTTCACAATTAAACACGTGAAATGAATGAATGATGCAAAGCCACAAGGAAAAAGAAAAATGATTCTGAGGCCTTTCGTGTATTTAGAATATAGTCGTATATTCGTGTATATTCCCTGACGAGGTGTACTTCTGAATACACGAAAGGCTTCTGAATCATTTTTTCTTTTTCCTTGTGGATTTGCATCATATATATATATATATCATTCTGCGAATACAAAAAAATAAATTTTTTAGAAATTACTAAAACTTATAAAAAAATAATTAATTTATTTCCGTTTTGTATAGGAGGGTATAATATATGCCCGCAAGTCCTCGGAAGGACAAAGAGTGTCGATTCATACTCGACATGACTTGGACAACTTTCGGCGCCATCTACAAATAGAATTGCCTTCAGCATAACCCGTAAGGCTTACGTCAAGCAAACCTATCACTACATAACCTATTATATATCATTATTCTTAAAAATATTTATAAAATTATAAAATTAATTATAAAATAATTATAAAATTATAAAACTAATTATAAAAAGTATAAAATTAATTATAAAACTAATTATAAAAAAGTATAAAATTAATTATAAAATTATAAAATTAATTATAAAATTATAAAATTAATTAAAGGAAAATTAAAGACTCATAAATATATGCTGTTTTAAAATTTTATAATTTTATAATTTTTATAATCTTATAATTTTGCTATTGTCACAGTCCTTCAAATTCTATAATCGTTAATATTCAAATTTTATAATGATATAATTTTTTATTTTTTATTTAATTTGTAATTATTTATAATTCTATAATTTTCTAACTTCACCAAGACTGCTTTATACTTTTTTTGTTTATATTTTTTGGCATATACAGTTGTATATGGGTATGTTGTGTATACAGTATATATATATATATTATTATGATATTGATAATGACAAGCTTTATTGGCAGGATATAAGTCCCATAACATCGTACAATATTCCTGAAGGTAAAAAGTGGTAAGATATAAATCAAACAATAATACATTTAAAAAAACTAAAAATTATGACTAAAAGAGATAAAAAAGGCGCGTACTGAAACAAATAATAGTAGTAATAATAATAATAATAATAATAATAATAATATATAATAATAATAATAACAATAATAAATAAGTAAATAAATAAATATATACAGTGTGTATATATATATATATATATATATATATATATATGTATATGTGTATATGTATATAAATATATGTGTGTGTGTGGTGTGTGTGTGTGTGTGTGTGTGTGTGTGTGTGACTCAGAGCTGGGCATTTGCGGCATATTTTGCGGTACTGCGGTACTTGCGGTACCACCGCACTACCACCCCGGGCCCCCATAACGCAGTACCGCAAAGGATCGCTGAAAGTACCGCAGTACCGCTACCGCATTCAAATTTCCGCGTACCGGTTTGGTACCGGTTTGGTAGTGCAGCAGTACCGCAGTACCGCAATATGCCGCAAGTGCCCAGCTCTGATGTGTGTGTGTGTGTGTGTATTTTTTCTTACTTGTTATTATTTCTCTTCCCGTATTACTCTAATCTTTACATTATGATCATCATTTTAAATGGTGTCAACACTGTCAATGAAATTATTGAATGTGAAAAGTAGTCAACACCAACTGTATCTCAGTAGACAACTTTTTAAACAAGAAATACAACAGTGACAACCTGTCTTCCCTAAACGTATTTCGTAAATCACTAAAATAACACTTCATTAACTCCAACTGATGTATAAATTCACTACTGCCATTTTTAACCAGAGTAATGAAATTCCCATTTTATAATCAACTATTTAAAATATGCTAATTTCATTAAACACTTTTCGTAAGCTATTATTTTTTTTCTATTTTTTTTATTAAGTATCATTTATTTTCTACTAAATATACAATAAATTATTTAATTTAAAATTATGTAACATTTTGTAGAGTTTATATTGTATTTATTATTATTATTTTTTTTTTGTTGTTGTCACTATTACTATTACTTGCCACTTTAACTTTTTTATGTAATAAATAAACTAAATGCTATTAATTTTGCTTAAAAAGCCTCCATATTTCCAACGGCATATTCAGATAGAGTACTGTGAATATATTAATGCCATATCAAATATCTAAAAATTGTAAAACTCTGCCGTTTGTGTTCTTTTCTGAATAAAGATTTTTTTTAATTTTTAACTTTTGAATATCTACACAAAAATTTTATTTTTATTTTTAGAACAGCTACACATAATCATCGGTGACTCAAATGCAAAAAAAAAAATGTAAACAAAATAATACAGAACAAAACCAAACTGATATTACATTAGCGTCTTCTGATTATATTGTTATAATGTTATAATGTTTCAGACCAACAAAGACCCTAGGATCCACTCATGGCTGGTCTACCTAACTGTTCTACATAACTATTCAATATATATATTCAATATATATATTATATATATTCTACCTAACTATTCAAGAACAAAATACTATATAAAAAAAAAACCTAAATAAACTCCTTCCACATTTGGTATGAAATTACTTGGCTACACTTACAATGCTGCTGGGAACTGATGTCAGCGCAGGACCGAAACACGTGGAAATTATCTTTTTGTATAACATTTCAGAGAGTAAAAATTATCATTTATATATATATATATATATATATATATATATATATATATATATAATATATATATATATATGCAGGGTGTTTCAGGAGGAAAGGTCAATACTTCGGGAGGTGATAGTATTGGTCATTGTGAGAAAAAAGTTCATATGAACATGTGTCTAATTCTGAATGGTTACGGAGATAGAGCTGTTTGAATCTGATGCGCGCGCAGCTCTTCCTCCCCTTTCCCTCCCCTATAACCTTGAACCATGTAAGCTGTAATGTAAGCATGTAACATAAGCCAATCGACAGCTGACTGTTGTGAGTGACATTGTTTGGTGTTTGAAGGAGTGTTAAGAATGCCACACACCTTCACACATGCCGAATATGCAGATATGGTGTATGTCTACAGTTTTTGAGATGGAAGTGCAACAGCTGCTATTGCAGAATACAGTCGACGGTTTCCGAACCGCAGAATTCCGGATCGAAGAGTGTTTTCCAGGGTTTTCAACACATTGCGTGAGATTGGTACACTTCCCAGCGCTCATGTTTCATCTGAATGTGAAGGTCAACAAGATGTGGATGAAGTGGAAAACATTCTTCAGTTGGTAGAGCGTAGTCCTACTACTAGCTCACGAAGAATTTCTACACGTCTCGGTGTACCACACACAAGAGTATGGCGAACATTACGTGAGGAAGGCTTGCATCCATATCATGTACAGCGTGTACAACACCTTCAACCAGGAGACGCTGCCATCCGACTGGAATTTTGTCATTGGGTAAATGCTAATCGTCGATTGCTTCGATTAATACTGTTCACCGATGAAGCTACTTTCACCGTGACGGTATCAACAACACTCGTAACTCTCATCGGTGATCAGACGAAAATCCAAATGCCACTGTGGAAACAAATTTTCAACATCGCTTCTCTGCCAATGTGTGGTGTGGTATCATCGATGATCAGCTGATTGGCCCTGTTACTTTAGAGAATCGTCTTACAGGACAAAGTTACCTAGACTTTCTGCAAAATGAATTGCCAGGACTATTGGAGGATGTTTCTTTGGCTACACGCGCTGGTATGTACTTTCAGCATGGCGGAGCTCCTCCACATTCTACTTGTCTGGTGATGCAATACCTAAATCAAATTTTCCCTGGTCGATGGATCGGCCGCGGTGGTCCCATTCAATGGCCACCAAGGTCTCCAGACCTCTCTCCGTTAGATTATTGTTCGTGGGGGTGGATGAAAAGTTAAGTTTACAAAAGAAAGGTGGATACACGAGACGAATTGCTCGCGCGCATTTTGGATGCTGCTGCCCGCATAAAGGAACGTCAAGATCAACTCAGACGAACAACACGCGATCTTCGCACACGAGTTGCAAAGTGCATTGAGGTTGACGGTGGGATTTTCGAAAACATATTGTAAACTGTAACAAATTTGTAATTTCTGTATCTGTTACTATTCAAAATGCCACTGTTTAAACAGTAAATGTTAGAAACAATAATTGGTTTCTCTTTCTTGATTACAATTAACAATGCTTTTGTATTTGTAGATTCAAACAGCTCTATCTCTGTAATCATTCAGAATTAGACCCATGTTCATATGAACTTTTTTTCTCACAATGACCGATACTATCACCTCCCGAAGTATTGACCTTTCCTCCCGAAACACCCTGCGTGTATATTATATATATATATATATATATATATATATATATATATATATATATATATATATATATATATATCGAATCAGGCGAGTTTGTCTAAAACAATTCATCTAAAATACAATTTGTCTAAATCAATTTGTCTAAAACAATTTGTCTAAAATAGTTTGTCTAAAATCAATTTGTCTAATAACAATTTGTCTAAAATACAATTTGTCTAAAAATAATTTGTCTAAAATACAATTTGTCTAAACAAACAATTTAATATAATATGGCATACAAATTGTTGCCTGATGTACAATGCTCTTTATTACTTGCCACGCCCCATCTTAAAAGGTTACCTCTTGTGCGGAATAGTACCTTTGTTTTAAACTACAGCAACTCTTGGTCCGTCGTTCTTATGTGGTTTGTTTTTAAAAATGTAAATAGTATTTGTTTGTTTTGGGGTTCTTTACCCCCCCCCCTCCTTCGTTACGACCAAGCTCATATGATGGAGAGAACCTATAACTTTATGCGTGATCCGAACCACTGGTCGCTACATCATCTAGACGCAGAGATTGGTTACCCCATCCAAATACTACCCAGACCCAATGCCACTTGCTGTAACTTCGCTGATTTACGGAAAGTGGCGTTAATTGCAACATGGCCACGATAGTCCAGTGTGAGTAGTAGTAGTCCCTAAATGACATTTGTCAACTTTCGTAAACATACGAGATTTTTTAAACTTGATGACGTAACTTGTCGGGATTATCTGATATCAGAATGAGATGAAAACGCTGCTAGGCTAAATCTCCAATTATCATTTTTATTCCTTAATTGTAACTACTATATATATATACGGTATTTACCTCGTAACCTTGTAACAGTTCCGTGCGTTGGTCTCTCTTCACACGAAGGTCAAGCTGGTGGCCTCGCCTCTAGGCCTGGTTTGGTGGAGGACCGAGTTGCTCTCTTGCGCTCTCCGCACATAGCCAGGTACACCCGGCTCATCTGGTACCGTCCTGAGCCAGGCATCTAGTCTTCTTTTGAAGACTTCAACTTTGACCCCTGTAACGTTTTTGAGGTCATTTGGAAGCTGGTTAAAAAGTCTTGACTCCCTGCCAACAAGCTGTTTTCCTTCAGTGTTGAGGAGGTCCCTTGTCGGGCCTTTAATTTGGGAACACTATACATTCTGCCTTTCCTATTTTCCAGGGTTTTTTTTGGATGGCAATTGGGTTTAGTTTGAAGTTTGGTACCAGTTTTACGATCATTTTCCATACGTAGATTATGATGTACCTCTCTCTTCTTCTTTCCAGGGAGTACAGATTTAGTTTACGTAGTCTTTCCCAGTGGTTGAGTTCTTTGCAGCCATCGATCTTGGCTGTGAAATGTCTCTCAATATCTTTTAGTTTATTAATTTCTTCCTTCTTGTATGAGGACATCAAGACTTAGCAGTATTCAAGTTTTGGATATGATCAGTGTTTTCAACAGGGGAATCATTACTGTCTTGTCCCTTATATATAGATATATAAGTAATGAAATGGTTGACCACCAATAAACAATACCAGTAAAGCAAATTTAATGATTTTTACTAATAAAAGAAATGTGTACTCATATCTTGATGAATTTAATGTTGATGAAATCGCTGTAAAGGAGTGGACTGTAACAAAATTTTTTTGTGTAATGCTAGACAAGAATTTGCAATGGAGTGATCATGTAAATTATATCTCAAAAAAGATTTCAAGGAGCGTTGCTATAATGTTTAAACTTTGAAATGTAGTCCCTAAACAGGTTTTATTAACTCTTTATCATACTCTTCTTGTTCTTCCTTACGTACTGCATCCTTGTTTGGAGAAATTCCGCTAACAACGCTTTAAACAGTATCTTTGTTATCCAAAAAAAGAGCAATAAGGTTATTATCTGATGCTAATTTCCTTGATCACTCTACTGCATTAGATGATGATGATGTACTGTAATGAAACTGGCACATTTTATTTTTATTTACGAGTGTAAGAACAAAATCATTAACTTACAATGGGTAAATAGATTTTTTTAACTCATCAAGAAATCCACTCGTATCAGATGAGAAATAGATCAAAGCATGTTATTCCTCAATTTAGATTGTCTTCATCTCAAAAAATTACTCATTTTCATTGGATTGAAACAATGGAATGGTTTAAATGCTGATATAAAAAATATTGTAAATGTAAATTCGTTTAAAACCAAGTTGAAATCCCGATTAATAATGGCATACTAATAAAAATCTAGGATTAAATGTCCATTACTATTGTTTATTCATTTCTCGTGTGTAATCTAGGATTAAAGACACATTACTCGTGATGATTCAGTTATTATATCTCGTGTATGATATTGATTTCTTTGTATGGTATTGGTATAATACGTTCAATAATGACTACATTTTATATATCGATAATAATAATAATAATAATAATAATAATAATAATAATAACATACCTTAATTAATAATACTTATTTATGATTTATATCTTATTAATTATGCATTATTAATAATAACTATCCATTTTATATTTTAATTAAGAGCCCAGTAAAGCCTAATGTTTAAGGACCAAATTAAATACAATAAATAGTCCATCTACACAATTATTTATGTCACTGTGGATTGTAAAAGTACCGTATTTATTTTATTAATATTAATAAAGGTTATTCAATTAAAATAATGATGTATTGCTCAGTGATGAAGGAAAGTCTCGCTCGCAGTTTGAAACAGTTCTTTCACTTTCTGAGCTACGAGGCAGAAGCCTTTCTCCCTTCCATTTCCTTTCAAGGTTGTCAGTGCGTGTCTTGAGATAACTTCCATCTTCGGAGAGAATGAGCGAGAATGATTTAAGTCTCATGGACAGAATATCCAACCACTGAAGTTGCGCACATGAAAAAAACATTGTAGAGCGAAGTAACAGTTTCCAATGAAGGGAACATATTTCAAGGCGACACAGTTGATATTACAGTAGAAGAGTATTGGGTATTGTTCTTGTATTTGCTGAATGCCACACATATTTCCTCCGAAAGACACAATGAAATTTCTAAATTTTCTTCTTACTCTTTTATCAAATAAATGATCGGGCATACAACATGTCAGTAACTTTTCATCTTTACCTCCTGTGGCCATCTATTGTATACTGTAGGTCACGCAGAAAAGATGCAAGGGCAGTATATGAGCTATACAGGGACTTTATTATTTGCCTTAAATTTAATAAGAGTCTTTTTTGGGGTTGGGGGGGGGGGGCACAGATGACGTAAGTAAATTTCCTTCTTTTCTTTCAAACTCCCCCTTTTTGCTTTGATTTAAAATTTTCAAACATCTTTTATCTTTTAACCTTCTTTCTTAAACAGACAACCTCGTAGGGACCAGCCGGTCTCTTGCTGTTTGATGTCTTCTGTATTCCTTCGTATATACGTACGTATACGTACGTATATTTGGAAAAATAATTATTAAGCTGCAGGTTTACGGCTTAGTTTTATTAAATTAATTATCATAAGTTCAGTTACTTTATCATCCTTTACTCGTATATGCCTTTAGTTTTATGATATAATTCATATATAATAATTAAAGTCAGTTAAAAAAGTCGTGACACCATGTTTTTTACTAATAAATATCGGTAAGGAATATGAGTTTTACGATAGGATTTTTTTCAATCAATTGTATATGCTAATATTTCTCCAAGAGGAGTCTATATTTTTGGGTAACTTCATGTCTGGTTTACAATGCATTCATACATAATGTTCAAGTTGCACGTTACTTGTTCACCAATGTAAAAGTTAAGAAAATGTATTCACTGCCCAGGAAAGATTTTATCAAATTATTTTTTGTTTGCTTGTTTGATAAGATAGTTTAATCTCCTTCGCAACGTCAAAAGTCATGCGACTGAGGGGATCTACAGCTTTACATGGGATCCAAACTACGGTCGCTACATACCCTGGACGAGGAGGACGGTCTCCCATCCAACTACTCTCCAAACCCAATGTCGCTCAACTTCGCTGATCGACGGGAAGCATTGTTACGATACTGGCCACAACTTAGCCCAACCAAATTAATTGGGTTAAGGCATATTGCCTGGATGTACTACAATCAAAATGAACAGGTAATAACCCTTCACCTAAGTACAGGGTATTAAAAAAGAAACGCAACCCAAAATAGAAAAGGGTAGGTTACAATGATATATGCATTTTCCAATGGATTGTGTTTCTTTCTGAATACCCTGTATAACTTCTTAGAAATGTTAAACATAATCCACTACACAGAGTCCTCTAGTGGTAAAGTCAAGTACAAATTCAAATTCTTCATTGATCAAAAGAGAGTACAGGGTGTCCAGAATATCTTGTCACTCCAGTAAAATACAAACTGATTTTAGTTTTTCTTTCAGACCCATTTGAAATGTGCTATAGCAGCAACTTTACGATTGACCAACACATATTGGTTAGTACCCGGGTCCAATGAGCGACTACGTAATGGCAAAACCATTGAAAATATTCGTGCAGACTTCCAGAACCGATTCAATCGTGCAGCTCTTCCAAAAAGGACTTTGTTCAGATGGGAAAAGAAACTGTTCACAACAGGAACTGTAAAAGATAAACCAAGAACTAGCAGGTTATCTAAGTCAGGGTTGTCGAACCGTGGGTGCATGCACTCCCTGCGGGTCCACGGAACATTTCCAGGGAGTGCTTGAGGGGTCCCTGGGATACACTTTTTTTCTTCCTTTCCGTATATTTTTAACATTTTTCCATTCTCTTTTTTGACATTGAAAAGATTCTAGAATGTGGGGGGGTGCACAGCCCCCAAAAGGTTAGATAACCCTGATCTAAGTGATAAATGGGTCTGAAAGAAAAACGAAAATCAGTTAGTATTTTATTGGGGGTGACAAGACATTGTGGACACCCTGTACAAAGAAAATGCAGTTGTAACCGTTTCCAATAAGGACATAGAATTTTAACTACTTCATCAAAAAAGTGACAAATATGAAGCTTCAAAGCTAAAGATTATGGGTTCGAGTCCCGGCCTGGGCTTCAGTTTTCAGGTTCGGATCCCGCGAAAAGCTGTGGGTCCCGTGCGTCATACGACCTCAGAGGTTAAAAACTCCCCAAAGTTATTATTATTATTATTATTATTATTATTATTATTATTATTATAAAGTAAATTCTTAAAATATTACTACATATCAGAACGCAAATGCAAAAGCACGATTTTGCTAAAGTACATTTTTCATAAGGATTCCTACAACATCCTACGCTTATATTTAGGAATTAATATCGGATCACTTTAACATATTGCTTCCCAGAAACCTCTCTTTAACATATTGCTTCCCAGTGTATATCGCTTTAACATATTGCTTCCCAGTGTTAATCACTTTAACATATTGCTTCCCAAAAAGAGACATTACGCAACCAATTACAGTTACATTACAATAGTTTATAATATTTAGAGATTATCTAGTCGAGAAAATGTAAATTTATGGACAACTTAACTTATTCTGCTTTGCCATTTTTTGTGAATGTAAAATATTTGGATCACCTGAAGATCAGGGCCCCCAGCCTTCTTTAGTTAGCCTTATAAGGCTAAGTAACGAAAATATCACGACCTAACCTAATCAATCGTTAGGTCAACTGTACGCCCTTGACGATTGGTTAGGTTAGGTCGTGATATTTTCGTTAGTTAGCCTAGATTACCAACCTCTTTCTAACGAACCAACCTTTCTCTTTTTAACATATTGCTTCCCAGTGTTAATCACTTTGACATATTGCTTCCCAGGAGGGATCGCTTTAACATATTGCTTCCCGAATGCTTTGGGAAGCAATATGTTAAAGTGATCCTTAATATCCTGTGATCCCATCTTTTATAAGGCATACCTTATAAGGCATACCTGATTTCATTTAACCCCTTTAACTCTTTAAGACCAAACTACGTACGACGTATTACGAATGACCACCACAGACTAACTACGTACGCTGTACGATCTTAATTTTCACGCCCGCATTTGAATGGGCGTAAAAGAAACACCGTCTGTGGGACAGACACACTGTACGTTCCGCCCGCACATGCAGTTCCGAAAGGGTTAATGATGGGTATGTGTTTCTTTAAACCCAAAAGTTTTGGTTTTATTGATTTTCAAAACTAAATATTTTAGTAACTACAGAGTGACCAAAAAATCCGTTTAGAGTAAAATTACAGCATATCTATTATGTTGCCCTTGTTTTTCATGCAAAAGGACTTTGTGGCCACCCTGTAGTCACTGAAACGGATTCCTTTTCCGACAAATAACGACGCCTATATAACGAAAATGATAAATATTAAAACCATTTATAGAAACGTTGCATTGTACTACAATTTATATTATTATCCCCGGTGGGACTGTAAGTCCCTTTAAGTCCCCCTTGTCTTGAAACGGTTAAAATAAAGGAAAAAAAACTTACAAAGATTTTATGCATTTCACATAAGAAAAATGGTCGTAAAACTCAAAGAAGAAATCACACTTTTAAACTTAGTATTCATTCTCCGATGTTCAAAATGGCTCATCCGTTCAGTGGAAAGTTTAGAAATTAAGCTACATAATGGCTTTAAGATTAGGCAAATTTAAAAAGGGAGTTCTTCTTAAGAAGATTCAATGATATATTTGCTTCGTATACGCCAGCGGTCGCGGCCTAGTCGATATAATTTGGTTTCCCTACATAAGGGAAGACAATGAAGTCAGGGGTTCGAATCCCGATGGCGTTGGTAATAATAATCTGTGGACTAGCGCAATAGACCGCATTAGCTGCATATAATTTAAATTGGTGGATAAGCATGAGTGGGGACCAGCAGAAGACGCCATGCCACGATCACCAGATCTAACTCCATTTGATTATTGTGTAGAGATTCATCAAATTGAAGGTATACAAACCCTGCAGAGGATCAATGAAATCGCATCAGCGTCACATTTGAGCGTACGGGTATTGGGTATTGAGGGTAATCAGGATGAGTGTGTACATACTCTGCAGAGGATCAATGAAATCGCATTAACGTCACATTTGAGTATAGGGGTATTGAGCATTGAGGGTAAACACGATAAAATAAACTAATTGCCGTACGCTATTTGTCACTTGTCACATTCAGTAAATGTTTGTAATATATTTGCTTTGAAAAAAGAAGTATTTTTAACGAGACTCAAATTCTTAAGGGTCATTTTTCTCATTCCTTTAAAATTTTCACTTTTCTTTAAATTTTCTTCCATCTTTCAACCTTCATTCCTAAACAGGCAGTCCTCGTAGCGACCAGCCTGTGAGAGAGAGAGAGAGAGAGAGAGAGAGAAGAGAGAGAGAAAGAAGAGAGAGAGAGAGAGAGAGAGAGAGAGAGAGAGAGCACTATAATGTATTTAGTATTTATATGCTGTTACCTAGAGCCATATAACTATTATTAGAAATAAAAGCATTTTATTAGGATTATAAAACCCGACATCCTAAGTAATAATGTCATCCTAAAACCCTTAATTTTTATATTCGGTGCAACATTCCTCAAATAAAGTCATGCTAAACGCATAGAATCAATTACGCCTTTAACAACCATATAATGCAACCATAAGAATAGTGTAGCTTTGCTATCTAAAGCTCGAATGGTAGAATTTACATATTATTTATATTATGTTTTAGAATATTCTCTTTTCTCTCTTCTCTCTCTCTCTCTCTCTCTCTCTCTCTCTCTCTCTCTCTCTCTCTCTCTCTCTCTCTTTCTATATATATATAATATATATATATATATATATATATATATATATAATCAAACCCACAAGGAAAAATGAAAAACGATTCCAAGGCTTTTTAGTGCATTCAATAGTACACCTCATCACTATACCTGATGAGGTGTACTACTGAATACACTAAAAAGGCCTTGGAATTGCTTTTCATTTTTTCCTTGTGGATGCGTATCATTTCTATATTTAACGTGTTTCAGTATAAAATTCATCCCCCCCGTATATATATATATATATATATATATATATATATATATATATATAATGTTATAATGTTATAATGTTTCAGACCAACAAAGACCCTAGGATCCACACATGGCTGGTCTACCTAACTGTGTTCGTGTATTGTGTATGTCCTCCGTGGTGGCGGAGGGGACCTACAATTTTACGTGGGTTCCGAACCACAAGAACATAAGAAATTTATGTAAAAACTGCCGGTAAATTGGCAACGACCAATTTTTACGAAACTAAATAATTATCAATTTAAAACTAATTAATTATCGATTTAAAACTAAAGATAGAATCTGGATCCAGAGGATCAAGTCATAATAGACCACTATCCACAAATGTTACACTCTATATCTATTTATAACGGACATGCAAATATATCAGATCCAAAGAATCCAGTCAATTTCTTTACGGTATCCATCAAGTCACGGTCCATATCGATTGCGGACCAAGTCAAAATTTACAATCATATACATTACAATATATACACTTACGAGAAAAAGAGTAGGTGTGGCTGTAAAGACTGTACAGTAATGTAGAAATGTGTGTGCACCCATTTTGGGTCTCCCATTTAAAGTTGTTTGTGGGGCAAGTGAAGATCATGAGTTTTTCAATACCTCACAGTACTATGAGGTACAATATATATATATATATATATATATGGATTTATACACGATATATATATAATGAGAGAGAGAGAGAGAGAGAGAGAGATAATGGTAGAAATCTATATGAAGCTTCTAAATATAATATGAATCCATGTATGTTCGTATTAAATTTAATTATTCCATAAACGAGGGCTGTAAAAGGCAGCATCTGCTGCTTCCCTTTTTATGGCTCCATTCAGTGGACAAATCAGAATCCCTTTCATTGAAATGGTTTCAATATATATATATATATATATATATATATATATATATATATATATACCGTGTGACTATGTGTATATATATATATATATATATATATATATATATATATATATATATATATATATATAGAGTTAAAGCAGCAGCAAAATAGAATTTTGAAAACTGAAATTTGAAAACATAGTAAAGCTTTTCATGGACATCCATTATTGTTGTCAAACCCTCCAGCTGAAAGTGAAGGGTTGGTTTGCAAAAACATAGTGTCACTTAGAGTTTAAGTTGTAGCAATAATTTATTGGGAAGGAAACAGCTAAAAATGTGAGCAGAGACACAAAGAAAAGAGCAAAAGTAAAAAAGAAAAAAGTCTTTCCGCTTGGAGGGTTTTGTGGATAATCCTGGGAAGAGTATTATCCTCGAGTGGGTGAGGGTAGGGGTGGGGGACGAGGTGAGGTTTTGGTTAAAATAAAATTTAATTTGATGTAACCATCATTTGGATTGAAGTGGTTTATATTAAAAAAAAATGGGCTGAGATTCCATTAATCTTCTTAAATAAAATCCGATCGGACACTTTCGGAATTAATTCCAATTCCGCCCTCCGGATCTTAATTGCATGCTTGTGTCTGGAGATATGATTAAAATGATTAATAAACTATTAATATGATTAATAGTTTTTTGGTGTCTGTTCAGTTAGTTGGATGGGTGACCGTCCTGCGCGTTCAGATGATGTACCAACCAGTGGTTTGGATCCCGCGTTAAGCTGTATGTCCTCCCTGCCGCATGCATTTTGTCATTGCGTAGGATGTTAAACAATCCCGAAACATCATCATAATCATCATCATCATCATCATCATTATCATCACCATCATCATCGAATTCTTCTCTTCAAACCATTTGTATCACGTACATGCAGAATGATGACAAAAGTAAATGGACACTTTGCAGTTTCCCATAGTTTTTTAATTGATAATAAAGTCAATAAATAATAAGAGATTTACTGAATGAATATATTTAGAATCGTGTTGATTTCCCCTTTCCATTTATGTAAAGCTGACACACCTTCTGGCATTCGGCCGCATTCCATTGATGAGCTTCGCCATTTGTTCTTGAGGACAATCATCGTGGTGTCTAGTTACTCTTGGCAACCCTCTGTATATATTTGTGAGCAATCAGATCAAGGCAACACTCTTGTACCATGATTCAGTGACCCATTCATCATAAGAAAGCACCTCCTGAAAATGCCTTAATTGAATATGAAGTTTACAAATGAAGGGAGACATCATCAGTAATGATATTTTAATTTTAGGTAATTCATTATTGGCAACCTAGAATGTTAATAATTTTTTTCATTTCAAACTTTTTAAATCTCTCAATATATACCCCCCCTTCATGTTCCTTTTTCTCTACAACTAAAATAGTATTTTTGAATTTGTTCATTAAATCTGTGGCAAGGTTAACTTAGCTTAAGATTAAGCTTAGATTAAGATATAATTTAACGTTACGTGACATATTTTTGAATGTTCAAAATAACTTTATTTCCGTAACCCGCTTGTACACATTCGGGATCCATTATTGTTACTACTTCATTCGTTCGTAAAATTTCACTTATGCTTGTATTATGCGGGCAAACAGAGGATTTTGCTTTCAATAAATGCTTTTCTAATGTACAGGGTGTTCATAAAGTCACGCATCATAGGAAAATGCATTTATTTTGTTTATTTATTTGTTTTGGTTTATTTATTTGTTCGAAATGATTCCCACCAATCTCAAAACATGTTCGTAAACGAAAAAGTAGGTTTCTTTGAATGTTCCTCAACATTTTTGGCCTGATGGAGACATAAATAAATATACATTGAACTTATATTCCTATGATGCGTGACTTTATGGACACCTTGTAGAATCAGTGGTAAATGGTAAAAGTTTTTCGATTTTCGAAGACTGTATTTTTTTTTTTTTTTTTTTTCAATTTCTGTTTTCCTTCATTGAAGTTTAGAAACTTGAAAATTTGTTACTGTGAAGATGGTTAAAAGTAAACCGTATCAGAATACTTATTCATGGTTTTAGTTTTAGTGTCAAATGAAACGCATCACAGCTTTATATTTTTTGCCAAAAGCTCTCTTTTTTTTTCTCTTTTTAATAAAGTTGATAGAGAGAGGTTTGACAAAAGTAAATAGACACCACAATAATTGTTCTCAAGAACAAATGGCAAAGCTCATCAATGAAATACCAGAAGGTAAGTCAACTTTGCATAATACAAAGGGGAAAGCAACACGATTCTAAATATATTTATACGACAAATCTGTTTTTAATTATTGACTTTTATTATTAAATCAAAAACTATGGAAAAACGTAAGGTGTCTATTTACTTTTGTCAACCCTCTGTATATGAGGGCTGTATACATGAACAAATAAGAAAAATGTATGGGAAATATATAAAGCTCAGAAACTATAGTATTATGTATTTATAATACAATTACACTGAAATTATCAAAAACATGTACAGTGGCTGGCACTCATAAGTATTCGTACAGAGAAATATTTCAGTTATATTCGTCCTTATTTTTTTTATACCATGAATCAACTGTTTACATACATTAATAAATGTGATTCGTAATTTACGTTGTTTTTAACCATCACTCAATCATTAATTCATGTGGGATTGTCTCATTGCATAATTTGGGTCAGAAATCTGTGTCTCCTTTGAAAACAATTGTGTACCACCCCGGCAGATGGGCTTCTGGATCCGCCCCTGACATATATACGTGTGTGTGTGTGTGTGTGTGTGTGTGTGTGTGTGTATATAGCCCAGTGCTGTTGATAACGATCACCGGTTTGGGCCCACCCCTTTATAAAATCCTGGCTGCGCCCCTGTCCATCCCTCTACCGTACGTCATACATTGAGAAAGAATGATCTACATGGAAGAGTTGCACGAAGAAAACATCTGATACGAAAAGCGCACAAAGAAGCTCGTTTAAAGTATGCCAAGGATCATCAAAATGATGTAGTTGCATTCTGGAAGTAAATTCTCTGGACGGACGAGACCAAAATTGAATTATTCGGGAATAACGAGCAACGGTATGTTTGGCGAAAACCAAATACTGCATTCGAGGAAAAAACATCCTTCCTACGGTTAAAAATGGTGGTGGTAGTTTTCCTTCTTTGGGGATACTTTAGTGCTTCTGATCCAGGAAAGCTTGTTTTCATCACTGGACTCTTGAATTCGAAGAAATATCAGAAAATTTTAGAAGAAAATGTATTGCCTTCAGTTCGGAAATTGCGAGTGGGTCACAGTTGGGTACTGCCACAAGATAATGATCCAAAAGATAAAAATAAGAGCACTACAAAATGGCTTCAACAAAATAATTTCAAGCTTCTCGAGTGGCCCTGTCAAAGCCCAGATCTCAATTTAATCGAGAATTTATGGTTTGATTTGAGAAAAGCTATCCGCAAGATATACCCTTCGAATCTGAGTGAATTGCAATAATTTTCTGCAGCAGAATGGACTAACATTTGTACTGAGAGATGTCGAAACCTTGTAGAAAAATACCCAAAACGAATCAGTGAAGTCATTCAAGGAAAAGTTGGACACGCAAAGTATTAAATCATTTTTAAGTAAATGTACGAAAACTTTTGCATTTGAACTTTTTGTTATTTTTCTCAAATTCGTTGATGTTTTACGTTATATGTTGGAGTTACACTAATTTTTTTATTTGTTAAAATTTACCAAATGAATAGTAAACTTTTCATAACTATCCTATGCTTGGTACAAAAGATAAACAAACAAATAAAACAAAACATCTTTATTGTGGATCATTCACAATCCATAGCCACTTAACCTAACATACAGTACAAGTACAATCCTACGTATTATGCACTAAACTTAATACAAAAATAAGGCCAACATAGCCACTTAACCTACCATACTGACATACTATTTGGTTAATTATCTGATAATTTTATGTATATTGTTATTACCTGAGACATCTTATAACACTTATAACACTTATTATAACATAGCCACTTGCTATAACACTTATTATAACACAACTTAATATGCGTATATAATCTTTGCTACATTACAAAAATAAGGTATTGTAAACCAGCAGTTGTCTGAACTAAGACTGCCACATAGGTGAGAGATACACAGCATCTGAAGACAGGACATTGTACAATAACACATTAAAGCTGTTTTGGACCCTAGTAATGAAATTATATATATTCTTCCGGATTAACATTTGGCTGGTAGGTAGGTTAGGCGTAGTAAACATAAAACTGGCACTGCACCATTTTGTTTCTCTACATAGCATACGAAAAATATTATTATAAGCAACAGAGAGTTTATTCATAGCAGTTTTTGTATAATTCCACCACAGATGGGATGTATACAATGCAGTACAGTAAGTTCTAAAAAGATAAATTTTAACTGATTCTGAACACATACCAAATTTCCTTATTAGCATGTTACTCTGTACATACAGCTTTTTACGTTGCCTGTCAATATCGAGTTCATCTCGCAGCTCGTGAGTAATTACATGACCTAAGTATTTACATGTGTCTTTGACAGGTATAGTCTGACCATTCATTTCAAAAGACCCACATGATACATGTTTCAGTAGATTACACCTAAAAATCAAAATACAGCTCTTTGCTCCATTATAGGTGATGTCATTTTCTATACCATATTGTTCACATACCTCTAATAGTACTCTCAGCCCATGGGGAGAGGGTGACAGAAGAACAAGGTCATCAGCATACATTAAATGATTAATTTTTTCCTTTCCAATGACACAGCCAGTACGTGCAGTTTTTAGTTCTTTGGTAAGGTCATCCATGTATATACAGAAAAGATAGGGTAATAATACATCTCCTTGCCTAACACCATTAGTCACCTTAAAACCTGGTGATACAGTACTTTTCCATCTTACAAACATGGTCTGCTCTGTATACCAGAATGCAAGTATCCTAAGTATATATTTAGGTACCCCTCGACACAAGGGTTTCTTGAAAAGTTTGTGATGGTTAACTATATTAAATGCTTTTGATGCATCCAAAAACAGGAATATACATTGCTGCTTGACATTTTGTACTTTAGGACGGCTTCCTTTAGCATATAAATACACATGTCAGTACCATGTTTCACTCTAAAGCCAAATTGATTGTCATAAGTCTGCGAGTAAGTGCTTATCCTATTATAAATGACATATTCTAACACTTTAGAAAGTATACTGGCAAGTGCTATTGGCCTATAATTATTCTTATCACAGGTACTAGCACCCTTATTTTTAACAACTGGCAACAACACAACTGACAAAATGGACTGTGGCAAGTACCCATGTATCATACAGCTTGTGAAACACATTGCAAGCATAGATATTATACGAGGGCTACAACATTTTAAATGTTCTGCTTGTATGCCATCTAGGCCACAACTTTTGTTATCATCTAACTTAGGAATAGCCTGCTAGATTTCTGAGTCATTAATTAGTAGCTCCTCAGAGCTTTCTAAATTTAGGCATATATTTAGTCTATCCCCCCCTCGAGACAATTAAATAAGGTTTCATAATGATTTTTCCACAGTTCTGCAATCTTTTTTGCATCATTACATTTGGCAAGGTAAGATTACTGTTGTTAATTTTATTAACCTCCTTCCAGAAATCCCTACTGGAAGTAGTGCTATTGTCTAATTTCCTGGCTAGAGATTCTCTTCGAAGTTTCTCTTCATTTTTCCTTATAAATCTAAGAGCACCCTTGAACCTAGCACGAGTTCTATTTTTCAGTTGGAAGAGTTCCCCCTGCCTAGGTTTCCCCATAGCAACCCATTCCACGAATACATTTTTTGCTACATCATACAAATCAGCAGAGTATTCTGCCCACCCTGTATTGACATTTACTTTTCCCCTTTTTTTATTCTTAAAACTACTTCCACTCGCAGCCTTAACGGCATGTTCAAGTTCACCGTAATACTTATTTAAGAGATCTATATGGTTTACATCATCACAGGAGGGATTCATACAAACCAAAGCTTCTGCAGGAATCCTCACAAGCCTTAGTAGTGTATCAGTCTGTATTGTATAGTAATGTACCTCACAGTCACTAAGATTTGACCAATTAACCTTATAGTAATCAGCATTATCACAGTCATTGTCTATGTCAGGTGCTACCATACAATTCAATCCCTACTACAAATGGGATATGATCAGATTCAAATACATCATAAAGTATAGACATGCTATTGATTATATTATAACCATCGTGGGAGGCTATACAGTGGTCTAGCCACGAGTGAGTCCCCCAGACATCACTAACATATGTAAATGAGTCGAATATATAGTCGAATATAACTAAAGACGAATATAACTGAAATATTTTTCTGTACGAATATTTACGAGCGTCACTGTATGTATAATCTATGTACAAAATTTTATGGTATGTACCTAGCTTTTCAAATTATCTAAAATCTCACGATAGATGATCATAAATTTATATAGATTTGTTTATCGCACAGACCAGTGGTTCCCAACCTCTATGAAGCGACACCCCATTAGAGCCCATGTTGCTAAGCTGGTATCATGTTTACATAAGGCTTAATAAGCAAATTTTTTTATTAATGTTTATTAACGCAATGCTAAAAGACAAGCAAGCAAGCAAGCCTACCGGTTAGGAACCAGTGGCAGAGACCAATGTGCAACATTTTTGTTTTTGATATTTTCAAATTCAGTGTACTATGATCCTCAGAATTAAACTTTCCAAGTAGGCCACATGTAACAGGTAAAGTTTAGCGTATAGCATGTCAAGAAACTTTTGTCAAGATGCAGATTGGAACTTTTTCAGCAATAAGAATACTGGGACTGTAGACTGTACGTAGATCTACGGCAGTGGTCGGGGAACAGGGGTAAATTACCCAAATGGGGTAAATTTAAAACTTTTGGGGGTAATGCGTGCGGTATGAGAGACACTTTGTGCTGATATTTTTTTCGTATATTTTTATTTTATTTTGTTACATAAATGTGGCGTTATTCTAAATTTTAGAATATTACGAATTTACGTCCTGATTACGTCCTCAAATATATTTTGGGGTAATACCCAAAAAGGTTCGCCGACCACTGATCTACGGGATAGATGAACAAGGTCGAAATACAAAATGCTGACCCGTATCAAGAAAACACCAAAACATTTTAAACTTGTATAATAAAGCCTTATGCAAATCCGATTTAATTCATGCTGTTAGGGCTACGTCCTAGCCAATGTCGTAACACCGCTTCCCGTTGATCAGCGAAGTTAAGCGACATTGGATCTGGGTAGTAGTTGGATGGGAGACCGTCCTCCGTGTCCAGATTATGTAGCGACCCGTGGTTCGGATCCCACGTAAAGCTGTAGGTCCCCTCCGTCATATGACATTAGATGTTGCGAAGGAAGTTAAACAACCCCAATCATTATTATCATGCTATTAGGCTAGGTTAGGCTAAGATAGGTTACGTTAGACCTAGTTAAGTTATATTAACCAATCTCACTTTAAATATGAAGTATAGGTTAGCTATTTTCATTTAAAATAATGAACAAACTTCCCATTTTTAACTTAGTGTTAATTAACCTACATAAAGCGGGTTTGGAAGACGATTCCCCCGCGTAAGGTAGAAGAATGTCGACATTATATGGAAATGCAACTTTGTTAATGTAATCCGCAAATGGAATCTAATTTTTGTACATAAAAAATGAGACGTTCCATTTGAAGTTAATCTTTCTTAAATTCAATTAAGCTTCGCTTGTTACAAGTTTCGTAAACGAGACAGTGAAGTAATTTTTCACTTAATCCACCATCTCCAAAAAGCTGGTTTCAAAATGTCTATTAAATCACTCCCGTGACAGTTGAATGATTTAAAAGACATCCTCGAAACCAACTCCCAAACCACAGATTATGTTACTTTTTTCTCTCGCTTCCATTAAATCTTGTTGGAGAGTATAATAACGTCTCTGCCCGGATGTTTAGGTTCGAACCTTTCAAGGACTAGACAGGACTTAGACCTTACGAAAGAATATATTGTAAGCTTAGTCAGTATTGGCCTCCCAGTATATTACGATATTTACCCTTGTTTACTTTTATTTTTTTGAACAACTGATCATGATCGACAAGGCCCCGCCCCCCGCCTTAGTTGGGCCATTTGATGCAGGAGAGAATTGCTTTCTAATGCCTCCTACACAAACACACACACACACACACACACACACACACACATATCTATATATATATATATATATATACACACAGTGTATATATATATATATACATAAGATGTTTCTCTCAATCTTGCAATTACTGACTTCAAAGCAATCCTGAATTTCATTTCGAAGAGGAGATCTCTCTAATTAACAAGGTGACTTGCAGTTCGTCGATCTTTGTCTGCTCTGCGTCATGTTTTCTCTTAAGAATTTTGTAATGATTAAATCTCTATAGATGCAATTAAGCAGAGATATCATTTTTACTCCAATAAACCGAAAACAATACAAAAATTAGAACATATTTTAGATCGTATATATATATATATATATATATATATATATATATATATATATATATATGTGTGTGTGTGTGTGTGTGTGTGTGTGTGTGTGTGTGTGCGCGTGTATGTATACATGCGTGAGATCAATTTTACAATTAAACATGTGAAATAAATAAATTATGTACATCCACAGGAAAAATACACAGCGATTCCAAGGCCTTTCGTGTATTCAACAGTACACCTCGTTAGGGAATGAATGAAAAAGGCCATAAGCCCCCCCAAAAAAAAAATATATATATATCTCTATACAACGTAAGCATAACAGTTAGGAGGGACTAACAAAATATTAACAAACACTAATTAAAGAAAAATTATATTTTAACAAGATGGGGTTCATTTTATACTTTCTCGAACTGTTATGTATAAAATAGATGAATATTCCTTTCAATTATGGCTCTATTTTTAACAAGAATTTTAGAACTCTCCCAATTAATCCTATGATCATATATATATATATATATATATATATATATATATATATATACAGTGTGTCCGTAAAGTCATGGTGGGATTTTAAATAGCTATATTATTGCAACGAAACATGATAATGAGATGAAACAATGCCAAATTTAAGAACAACTCTCAAAGTTGTATCTTGTAGTTAGTCTAGGCTAAGCTTAACCTTTATCTCGTAGTTAGTCTAGGCTGTCCACATGCCTATGTTGAACATGAGCGTAATAGCCCGAAAGTTAATGTGTGGTGTGCTCTAGCACGAGATCGAGTGATTGGCCCATTTTTCTTCGCGGAACCCACTGTGACGTCACACAACTACCTCGCTCTGTTGGAACATTTTGCAGTACCCCAATTTATTGACAATAATGTCATCTTTCAGCAAGATGGTGCTCCTCCGCACTATGCCAACGTTGTTCGAGAATTCCTTAATGAAAAATTTCCACAGAGATGGATAGGAAGGAGGATGGAAGCCAAGGCCTCCACGCTCTCCGGACCTGACACCTTTGGACTTTTATTTGTGGGGTTACGTCAAGCAAAGCGTGTACAGTGTACCCATTAGGGATATTCATCACTTGCACGAGCGAATCACGGAAGCTATCGCATCCGTCACTCCTGATGTTCTTGGGCGTGTGTGGGTGGAATTGAATCACCGCCTAGATGTCTGCAGGGCTACCAGAGGAGCCCATATCGAACTACGTTAAATAAAGTTATTCTTTTAGAGTTGTTCTTCAATTTGCCTTTTTTTCATCTCATTATCATGTTTCGTTGCAATAATATAGCTATTTAAAATCCCACCATGACTTTACGGACACACTGTATATATATATATATATATATATATATATATATATATATATATATATATATATATGGTTAAACAATACATTACAATTATTTTCTGTCGTACAACATGTACATTTTAAACATCTTCCGAGCTTACTTGGAAACGATTGAAATTAACGTAGTTTTTAAGTATAAAAATATTGTCAAATCTCACCCAATAAAGAACAGCTCTGATAATGCAGCTGGCTCTTTATACTCGACTGGATGTATACAATGTGACTCAGTTTATGTACAGTAGGTCAAACTGGAAAAAGTTTAGACATCTGAGTAAAACAGCATAAATATACGTGCAGGAGGGCAAATAATCGTAAGGCATTGTTTAACTATATATATATATATAAGCAAACAACCACAGGGAAAAGGAAACACGAAGTCCGAGCGCTTTCGTGATATATTCACATCATCAAGGATAATGTTTCTCCTTGATGATGTGAATATATCACGAAAGCGCTCGGACTTCGTGTTTCCTTTTCCCTGTGGTTGTTTGCTTATTAATAAGATCACGTGTTATTCTGTGATTTTAGTGCATATATTAATATATATATATATATATATATATATATATATATATATATATACTGTATATATATGGATATATATGGGATAACAGGAAAAGTAGGGAAATGGATATATAATTTCCTTAGTGAGCGGCGGCAAGTCGTTACAGTACAAGGAGTATCTTCATCAAAATCAGAGGTCTTCAGCTCAGTACCACAAGGAACAGTATTAGCTCCACTACTCTTCATAATCATGCTAACTGACATAGATGAGGACGTTACCAGAGACAGCGCAGTAACATCCTTTGCCGATGACACAAAGATCAGTAGAAAAATAAGAAACCCAGAAGATATAGGATCTCTACAAACCGACATGAACAGAATCTACAAGTGAACGGACGACAACAATATGAAGTTTAACACTGAGAAATTTCAACTGTTACGGTGCGGAAAAAGAGAAGACCTAAAATCTATGGATTATTATACCTCAAATGGACAGGAAATTCAGAGAAATTCTTAAGCAAAAGATTTAGGGGCTGTAATGACTGATGATGCGAAATTTGAAATACAAAATAAGATAGCAGTAAACAGAGCAAAGAGAATAACTGGGCAGATACTGAGAACCTTTAAACGAAGGGATAGGAATATAATGATTCCTCTACTGAAAACATTGATCATACCCAAACTGGAATACTGCTCGGTCTTAACATCCCCACATAAAAAAGAAGACATTAGACAGCTAGAAGGGATTCAGAGAAGCTTCACAGCCAAGATCAATGGGTGCAAAGAACTAAATTACTAGGAAAGGATACGCGAATTAAACCTATATTCATTGAAAAGGAGAAGAGAGAGATACACCATTATTTACACTTGGAAAATAATGGAGAAACTAGTCCATGATCTTACGCTGAACCCTGTAACTCCCCAAACAACAGTGGAAAGTAGAAAGGGAAGACTGTGTCGTGTTCCCAAATTAAAGGCTAGACAGGGAACATCCTCAACCCTGAAAGTAAAGAGTTTTGTTGTGAGAGGACCAAAACTGTTTAATCACCTTCCCAAACACCTAAGGAACACGAGTGGTGTTGCGGTGGACATCTTCAAAAGAAGATTAGACGCCTGGCTCAGAACAATCCCCGATGAGCCGGGCGTACCTGGCTATGTGAAGTGGAGAGTACAAGAAACCAACTCACTACTTTAGCAGGCCAACTGGAGAGGAGGGGCGACAAGCTTGACCTTCGTGAAATGAGAATCATCGCACGGAACATTTGAAAAGTTGAAAGGTTTATATATATATATATATATATATATATATATATATATATATATATATATATATATATATATATATATAACCTTTGGTTATCTTCCGCCCGAATTGTTCATTCTGACGAAAGTCAAGCTTTTCACTCCACCTTAGACCTACAGTTTAACGTGGAATCCGAAACACGCCCCACCAGTAGCCCAGTGTCTAGGCCACTCAGGGTACCCATTGGGCCATTTATCTACCATCCACTTTCTTTATTGTGTGGAAGGATGAACAGCTTGGTTTTGCTGCGCGCCGGCTGCAGTCACCGGGTCTCTATTTTAAATATAATTTCAATAACAGTTCGGGAATGTATAAAATGAACCCCATCTTGTTAAAATATCTTTTTCCTTTAATTAGTATTTGTTAATATTTGATTAATTTCTCCTAACTATTTTGTTTACACTGTATAGAGATATATGTATATATTTTTGGCTTCTTACTGTTTCCCTTCATTCCCTAACGAGGTATACTGCTGAATACATGAAAGATCTTCGAATCGCTTTTCGTTTCTTTGTGGGTGTGTATTACATACAGGGTGGAGCAAAAGTCAGAGCATATAGGAACTATGCTTTTTCAGTGCAAATATATATAGGCGCCTCGGTGGTGTAGTGGTTAGCGTCGCTGACTACGAAACCATCGGCCCCGGGTTCGAGACTCGACGGCAGCCGGCGCGCAGCAAAACCCAGCTGTTCATCCTTCCACACAATAAAGAAAGTGGTTGGTACATAAATGGGTACCCTAGGTGGCCTAGTGGCTAAGACGCTGGGCTGCTGATGGGGCGTGGTTTGGATTCCACGTTAAACTATAGGTCTAAGGTGGAGTGAAAAGCTTGACCTTCGTCAGAATGAACAATTCGGGCGGAAGCTAACCAAAGGTGTGTGTGTGTATTTATATATGATACACACAGACCGTGCATGGAACAAGGAACTCTTCTGGGAAAATTAAATCCACTATAGTCCGAATAAGTAATGGTAAATGACAAACACTATAGTTTTTTCTTTTTCAGGATGTTAAACCGATCATGAAAAAGAAAAAACTATAGTGTTTGTCATTTACTATTACTTATTCGGACTATAGTGGATTTAATTTTCCCAGAAGTGTTCCTTGTTCCATGCACTGTCTGTGTGTATCATATATATATATATATATATATATATAATATATATATATATATAAACGAACACACACACACACATATATATATATATATATATATATATATATATAAACGAACACACACACACATATATATATATATATATATATATATATATATATATATATATATATATAAACGAACACACACACACACACACACACATATATATATATATATATATATATATATATATATATATATATATATATCCTAAAGCATTTAAAACGTCCATTGATGATCTAATAAAACGGCAGTAAATGTAACGCTATTAGAAATTTTATTGGTCATTCCACGTGCGGAAGGAGCGATCCAATTTTAAACTGAAGCCCTCAACTATATACGAAAGATATAAAACAAAGCATTAAGGGCGCGAGATCCTCCGTAAAGCTGGTATGAAAGGGAAGATTTTGGGATAGAACAGGAAGCTCTTTCATGCAAACAAAAATAATGTTTATTCAAATGAAAGTATATCCACGAGTATTAGGAAGTATAATGTCTAAACGCTATTTCATTTGGGGCATTAGATTCTCAGTGAATTATTCCATATTCATTTAGTTAATGAGGGCCGTAAAGAGTCTTTCTATGAGCTTTTGTTAAAGGAATGAAAGCGCGTGTATTCGTTGTAAAGGCTACAATTATCTTTAGACTCGATGCAACAGTTAACTGTAATAAATTAGAGTCGGGGTTGCGTGTAGCCACTCATTGCAAAGGTTCCCATTATTCTTACAATTATTATCACACGCTTTTATTAATAAATAATAATTATAATATTAATTTATAATGGCTCTGATAATCGACTTAATATAAGCTTCCTAGTCTGATTTCCAAGATAATTTCCCACTGCAATATTTATTATCAAACCATATGTTGAATTCTAAAAGTGAATATAAAATCCTATGTTGCAACATAAAAACAAATAATACAACCTTTGGCAACTCAAAATGTGCAAAAAAATATAAATTCATAAATAAATAACTGAGCGAAAGAACTGAATTTATGACATTACTTTATTGATAATAATTTTAAAAAAAAAGTAATTTCTTAATATTCGAATCTATTCAAAAAGTTTTAAACAATTTTTGAAGGTTTTTGTTTGTTAACGTAATTGAAAAATTTGTTTTCAATTCTTGCAGCCAAACTTAAAGTAGATGGGGCTCAGTAGATTATAACTCAAAGAAGATTACCTCTAAATGTAGATTATGACTCAGCGTAGATTATAACTAAAAGCAGACTACCTCTAAAGGTAAATGATGCCTCAAAGTAGATTATAACTCAAAGCAGATTTCCTCTAAAGGTAGATGATGGCTCAAGTTAGAGTGTAACTCAAAGTAGATGATGCCTAAAAATAGCTCAAGGCAGGTTTTAACTCAAAGTAGATGATGTCTAAAGATAGATGATAATTTCAAGATAGCTTATAACCCAAAGTAGATGCTGTTAGTCTGAAGGTACATGATCTTTTCGGTTTGGCGGACTGCTACAGATTTTTTACGAAAATTAGCAAATAAATTATTTACAAATTTTATCCTAAGGAAATGTCTAATTCCTAGCGTAACTTAACTAAACCTAACCTAACCTGACTTACATTTCCTTAGGATAAAATCTGTAACTATCTGATTTGCTAATTTTTGTAAAAACTGTAGCAGTCCGCCAAACCGAAAAGACCCAAGGTACATCATAGCTGAAAGTAGATTATAACTCAAAGCAGATGTCTAAAAGTAGGTGATGACGCAAGGTAGATTATTCTCAAAGCAGATTATGTATGAAGGTAGATGATAGCTAAAGATAACTTCAAGCAAATAACGTCTAAAAGTAGAAAAATGGCTTGAAGTAGATTGTAACTCAAAGAAGATAATGTTTAAAGGTAGATGATGGATCAGATAAATGATGATTCAAAGTAGGTAATAATTCATGGTAGACACTACATAATGACTCATGGTATATAATATTGAGGGTAAATGTATTATTTAATAACATTAGTTTAATTGGACTCTTCTTAGCATACATCATTAGTATATTAAGAGAATATTATTTTTTAATATTAAGGGAATATTATTCGTTAATGTAAAGAATAATAGTTGAAACCTAGAAGCAAACGGTATCATCTCATTCAATGTTATTCTCATTATAGTTTGAGCCAAAAAGTGGGAAATCTGAGAGAGAGGATCTCAAAGGAAGGCATTATTAAATCGGTGTATTCCTACTTTACCAGTCTCATTGTCATTCACAACTTTCTCATTTTGGTCCGGGTTAGGTTAACTTCAGTTAGGTTAGGTTTGGATAATGTTAGGTTAGGTTAAATTAATTTAAATTAGGTTATGAAATATTAGCAATTCCTATTTGGCGCCTTTATCTCGAATGGGAATGACACTGAGGGAGAAGTAAGCGAAACAAACAATTTTATTCACTGATGAAGGCAAATTTCACTTTCAACTCAGATCAAACACACACACACACACACACACACACACACACACATATATATATATATATATATTATAAGCATTTTTTGGTATTATGAAAATTTAAATTACTTGGATTACTCCCTTTTTAAATTTGCCTAATCTTAAAGCCATTATGTAGCTTAATTTCTAAACTTTCCACTGAACGGATGAGCCATTTTGAACATCGGAGAATGAATACTAAGTTTAAAAGTGTGATTTCTTCTTTGAGTTTTACGACCATTTTCATATGTGAAGCTCATAAAATTATAGTAATTTTTTTACTTTTTAATTTAATGAAATCAGGTATGAGGAGTTTGCCTTATAAGAGACGTGATTACAGGATATTAACTACAAAATATACGTGTAGGATGTTATAGGAATCCTCATAAAAAATTCAGTTTAGCAAAAGAGTACTTCAGTATTTGGGTTCTGATATGCAATCATAATATTTTGAGGATTTTATTTCTAATAATAATATAATTGATAATAATATAATTAGAGCCCGGATGTTCAGGCAAAATGCCAGAAATGACCCTTTTTTGCCTATACAACATTTGTGTTTACAGGAAAAAGTGCCTAATTGGTAGTTTTTCCATTATTTTCTAGTATTATTCGATTAGAGTCCGAAAATAGGCATATGGGAATAAGTTGCCGAACAGGTAAAATTTTAAATAAAAAAGAAGCCTCCAGTATTCGGGAACACAGTATAAAATGTAAAACTGATGTCACTTTAGATAATTTTAAAATTCTCGGTTGTAATTCTTGTCCTAACTCACTTAGAATTTTGGAATCTCTTTATATTAAAACATTGACCCTTTCTCTAAACGTGGATTCCTCAGCTGTCCCTCTAAATTTTTTATAAACCCCCCTCCCCAACTCCCCTCCCCCCTCCCCAATTTTTTATAATCCCCCCTCCCCTAACTTATAACTCCAACCGCCCAACCCATAGCTTGTTTCCTGTTTTGTTTTGTTTTAAATTACTCGTGCCTCGGAACCAGCATTGAAAGGTTCGTAGTGTTAATTATTCCATTGTATTAGTGTTAATTATTCCAGTGTACTAATTTCAAATTTACTATATGTAATTTAAAAATAGCTTTTAAATTTCTTGTAATTTTATATGTAAATTTTTATAACTTTGAATTTAACCCTCTTCTTTTAGTCTTTTTAAAATTTGCTTTTATTGAATAGGTTTCATAGAAATTATTTTGTCTTGTTCACATTTATTTATTGATTCTAATTTCATATTGTTATTATCTAGCCTGATGATGAGCGTATTGCTCGAAACGTTGCGCATTAAAGAAGACTTTTCATGGCATTTACATTCCTCCTTGTCATTGGATTTCTCCTAAGCCTTAGGGTTTATCGCCATGTTTGGAAGACTTCACGAAAGCTTCTCAAGTCAAAACTCGATTATATATATATATATAGGGTGTCCCAGAATTAACTATCTATTTCAATGAAATCGAATCGGACAAATTTAATAAAAACTGACATAATTTTGTGTTTATTACTAAATTATGATACAAAAACAAATAGATTTATAAATCATAAGTCAAAACTTTATTGAGAAGTTTCAACATGTGCACCGTCTGTATCTCTGCAAATTTCAAATCTATCCTCAGCGCTGCGAAACACATTTTGAAGCATTTCAGGTGTTATTGCTCGAAACGTTGCGCATTAAAGAAGACTTTTCATGGCATTTACATTCCTCCTTGTCATTGGATTTCTCCTAAATATTAAATTGAAGCTTTGTAGAAGCAAACCGCATGACTATATATACTCACGGTATGGACAAGATGGCCTTAGGGCTTATCGCCATGTTTGGAAGACTTCACGAAAGCTTCTCAAGTCAAAACTCGATTATATATATAATATATATATATATATATATATATATATATATATATATATATATATATATATATATATATATATATATATAGGGTGTCCCAGAATTAACTATCTATTTCAATGAAATCGAATCGGACAAATTTAATAAAAACTGACATAATTTTGTGTTTATTACTAAATTATGATACAAAAACAAATAGATTTATAAATCATAAGTCAAAACTTTATTGAGAAGTTTCAACATGTGCACCGTCTGTATCTCTGCAAATTTCAAATCTATCCTCAGCGCTGCGAAACACATTTTGAAGCATTTCAGGTGTTATTGCTCGAAACGTTGCGCATTAAAGAAGACTTTTCATGGCATTTACATTCCTCCTTGTCATTGGATTTCTCCTAAATATTAAATTGAAGCTTTGTAGAAGCAAACCGCATGACTATATATACTCACGGTATGGACAAGATGGCCTTAGGGCTTATCGCCATGTTTGGAAGACTTCACGAAAGCTTCTCAAGTCAAAACTCGATATATATATATATATATATATATATATATATATATATATATATATAGGGTGTCCCAGAATTAACTATCTATTTCAATGAAATCGAATCGGACAAATTTAATAAAAACTGACATAATTTTGTGTTTATTACTAAATTATGATACAAAAACAAATAGATTTATAAATCATAAGTCAAAACTTTATTGAGAAGTTTCAACATGTGCACCGTCTGTATCTCTGCAAATTTCAAATCTATCCTCAGCGCTGCGAAACACATTTTGAAGCATTTCAGGTGTTATCTCCCGCACTGCCAACTGGATGCGTTCTTTAAGTTCAGCTAAACTATTGATCTTTTGGCGATAAACCTTTGTTTTTATGAAACCCCATGCAAAGAAATCCAGGGGTGTCAAATCCGGAGAACGCGGAGGCCAAGGTCGAGGTCCTCCACGTCCAATCCACCGATTCGGAAGGCGTCTGTTGAAGTATTCTCGAACAATTAGAGCATAATGACATGGTGCTCCATCTTGTTGAAACACAACATTATCAAGAATGCCATCATCAAGAAGCTGTGGTTCGAGAAACTGCTGAAGCATATCAAGGTAGATTGGTAGACGGTACCTGTTACAGTTGCTTCCGCAAAGAAGAATGGGCCATAAATTTTGGATTTGGTCATTCCAAGCCACACGTTAACTTTTGGAGAGTCTCTTTGCCATTCTATGACTTCAGACGGTCTTTCATTGGACCAGATACGACAGTTGTGTCGATTGACTTTACCACACGTGTGGAAAGTCGCCTCATCACTGAATAAGATGTTATCCAATAAACTTTCATTTTCGATTTGATCCACAATTTCTGCACACCTTGCTGCTCGATTTGGATAATCCTCTTCATTTAGGGCATGCAGTACTTGAATGTGATAAGCCTTTTTCATCAGTGTCGAACGCAAGATTCTATGAACTGTTGTCTTGGATATGTTGAGTCTTCGACCGGCCTCCCTAACCGAAGTTGTTGGTTCATCCTCAAACAATTGTCGTACCTGTTCGGTACTGTTACGTGCTGTCCTTGGGCGTCCTCTTCCCACCTCGTCGTGTACGGATCCAGTTCTTTTAAATTTGTTCACAAGTTCACGAATCGCTTTGTTTGTAGGACCGGTTCTGTGGAATCTTCTTGTAAATTTTTCTCTGATTTCATTACATTGCATTCCTTTGATACGGGATGTTACAAGAAAGATGCGTTCTTGTGTATTCATTATTAATAGGGTTCTGAAAGAGAATGAAAATAAAACTATGAAAAACTATGAAAAAATTATGAAAATAAAATTATGAAAAAAATTTAGAAATTTATACATTTTTAACACATATTAAACATGATAAACATAAATAAAAGTGTGTTTTTAAAAAATTTGTCCGATTTCATTGAAATAGATAGTTAATTCTGGGACACCCTGTATATATATATATACACAGTCCTCGTTATACGGAAGGGTTAGGTTCCTGAAAAGTTGTCCGTAAATCGAATTTCCGTATAACGGACCCTATTTTCCTATTAAATCCCATTATATAATGGGAGATGCGTTCCTACGGAAGATTTTTCCAACCCAAAACTGCATAATAAACATAATTTTCGACCTTTTTAAACACATTTAAATAGAAAACAATAATATTTTAATATATTTTTATAAATTATATTGTACTGGAGGAAATAAACTGCATGAATAGTCGTATTCACCCCCCAAAACTGCTGATCGGTGCTTGGTGGTAGTGTTGTGAGTCATGGAAAGGAAGTCAGAAGATGAGTGACGAAGGGGCAGCACCTTCCTCTTCCACATCATCATCAGATGCTTCCTCTTGAAGCTGAGGGAGCAATGGAAGGTCGTCAGCTTCACTGTCTGACCCATCTTCTTGGCGCGTGGTTGGCGTGGGTGGAGGTGATGTTGTTTGCGGGCGAAAAAATGATAAGTGTGTTGTCTGTTTTCTCCGCATCGTCTTCTCTTTATACAGCTGCTTATAGTTACTGAGTAACGTTTGTAATCTAGCCATAAAAATCATCTAATCTTGCATTTTTTTTGTTTGTAAGGCATTTAATATAGTAGTCCGTATCATTGCTCAGCAGTGAAATTTCATTTTTAACTTTTCCGAAAAAATTTCTGTAACTGCGGAATTTTTATCTGTATGACGGACCTCGGTACTAAAATAAAATTTCCGTAAGTGTGAAATCCCGTTTAAAGGGGTTCCGTAAAACGAGGACTACCTGTGTGTATATACACACACACACACACACCTTGTTGCTGTTGCTATATGCTGTTGCTATATGGGATGAATTTCACAATTAAACACGTGAGCTGAATGAATGATGCAAACCCACAAGGAAAAAGAAAAATGATTACGTGGCCTTTCGTGTATTCAGAAGTACACCTCGTCAGGGAATGAAGGGAGAAGGCGAGATGACGAAAATATATACATATGTACAACCGGACAGAAAAATAAAAAGATTAGCACATGATTAATCATGTGCTAATCTTTCTCCCACCCTGTATATATATATATACAGGGTGGGAGAAACGTCTTTAAGTTTTTTATACATACAAATAATTTGTTAATTTGTTAATTTGTTAATAAATAAATTCCAGTGATATCACTACGGTTTATGCGATACTTTTCAAAGCAACTATACAAGGCCAGGAACAGGAATAGGCTAGAAGAGGAAAGCCCTAGTCCCTAGCCCCAGTCAGCGCCATGTCAGTAAGGATGGAGTAGAACAATGAAGAAAAAGTGTACCTTGTATCGTGGGCGATTTCTTATAATAATTGTGAAGAAAGTTTGCCTTTATTTCAACAAAAATATAATAACGACCACCAAATGTAACCACTCTTCGATACTGGAAGCTCAAACTTTTGGTAACAGGGAGCCTAGTAAAAAATCGTCCAAGAAGCGGAAGGCCAGTAGTGGCGACGGGAGACAACAACAAAGAAAATGTCCTCGCCACTTTTCAAGTCGATCCAACAACTTCAACGAGAAAAGTCGCGGAGGAATTGGATATTTCCAAATTTTCAGTAGCAAAAATATTGAAATTACGGGGGTACCACGATTATAAATCCATTTACTTTTAGCTCATATACGACGATGATTCTGATAGACGGCTGCAGTTTGCTGAAACAATGAGACAAAAGTTCAACAGTGATTCAGATTTTCTTCGAAAGATCAAATTTTCAGATGAATGTGTCTTCGGTTCAGTGAGTAAAGGAAACAAACAACGTTCACTACTGGGTGAAAACTAAATTCCAAAATACGATTGGGTAAGCCCTTTAAAACGGCTACACTAACAGTTTGGGCGTGCATTGGTTATTCAGGACTCATTTCCTTTGACATATAGAGAGATACGATGGATGGAAAACGCTATTGCCAGGTACTGAGAGACAAAGTTTTACCACAGTTTACTAATGGCGTTGGCAGGAATTGGCTTTATGAATATGATGGAGCGCCGCCACATTACTCTGCAGTTGCCCGAGAGATTCTGGATACGAAACTTGAAGGAAGATGGCTTGGGCGGCGAGATCCCATACAGTGGCCAGCCAGATCACCTGATTTAACCCCATGTGATTTCTGGGTTTGGGCTTATTTGCGTGACAAACTCTACACTCCTGGTTTCATCTGTCCATATGTGAATGCCCTTGACCGCGGAAGAGATGAAGAACTGAAAAGGATCCCACTCGATATGTTCAAAAGAACAATGAAGAGTTTCACAGAGAGAATCCAGAAATGTATCATAGCGGATGGGAAACTCTGAAGATTAAATTACAATTTAACAAAATAATTGTTTGAATAAAATTCTTATAGACGTTTTGTTGGATTTATTTCATCATTTGAACATTTATCTGTATAATGTTAACTCAATAGTTGTATGTATAAAATCCTTAAAGACTTTTCTCCCACATTGTATGTATAATTTAGTGGTGAACCAAATATCCGCATCCGCATCTGCGGATATCCGCATCATTTTTAACATCCGCATCCGCACTTCTGACTGCGGATGTTATGCGGATATTACCTCTAATAAATTATGCAAGTTACAATTAAATTAGCTTATAAAGTAGCTTATAAGGCCCAGTCATGCACATTTCATGTAAAGTATTAATTATATATTAATGAACAAACAAATATATAAACCTCAAAATATAAATAGGTGGTAACACAAAAAATTGAATGAAACTTGTTTCATTGAATTTTCTGTGGTTGAAACTCTTGAGAAAGTTATTATTTTTATCATAATGAAAACATTAATATTAATTTTAATTCTTATGCATTGCCTGCTATAATAGTAATATCACGAAATTTGAAAAATTATGTCATATATTCATAATTCTATATTATATTGATAGATTAACTAAATATCCGCATCCGCGGATATTTAAATTAAAGATCCGCATCCGCAGATGTTGAAAAACTGACATCCGGTCCACCACTAAATTGTATATATATATGATGCAAATCCACAAGGAAAAAGAAAAAATGATTCCAAGGCCTTTCGTGTCATTCCCTGATGAGGTGAACTGCCGAATACACGAAAGACCTTAGAATAATTTTTTCTCTTTCCTTGTGGGTTTGCATCATTCATTATTCCACATGTTTAATTGTGAAATTCATCATATATATATATTATATATATATATATATAAGAGAAACTGAGCATGCATAATAGTATTATTTTATATTAACCATATTTTTAAATTTAAATCCATGTCGTTATTGTGTAGCGAATATTTTCAATACTTATACTGTTTTGTTCACTATAATGGCGTTGTAATGTGCATTATTTATACGTGTATAATGGTATTATTCTATATTAAACTTTATATTTGGAAATAAAATCATTGTTATTACGTGTCACAAATATTTGCATTACCTACTGTTTTGTTCACTAAAGGCGTTGTAATATATATTATTCGTAGGTGAAGGTATTATTCTAGATTAAACGTTTTTTGAAAGCAAATTTATAAATCCCTATTTCTTGAGGAGGGGTGTGTGTGTGGGGGGGGGGGGGTACTTCCTATTTTGAATGTTTATTTTGATTATTTGCCTGCCTTTTTTAAGGGTTTTTAGTGCCTAAACATCCGGGCTCTGATAATAATAATATAATAATAATAATTTGGGGAGATTATTTAACCTCTTAGATCATATGACAGAGGAGACGTACAAATTTTTTATAGGATCCGAAACCCTATTCCACCAAGGAAGACCCAGATAGACACCTTGAATCGTTGAAATCCAAGATCCTAACCGAGACCCTAAACCTGTACATAACTTTCAGATGTATAACTTCATATTTGGCTAATTAAATGAACCTTTTCTCTTATTGTACTGATTTCAGATCATTAAACTTCTAAAAGATATTTAAAGAGAAAATCTATTCATTCCAAGGGTTGGTTTTAATTAAATGGAAGGATAATTGAGACGCTTTTGTTCTAAAAATTCAAATGAGATCTTGTTCCTAATAAGTGTGTTGTTGGTACTCCCGTAAACTGTAAACAATGTCTTTAAACAAAATGTATTTTCATTTATACTATTTTTAGTTAAAACAAATGTTACTATTATCTATTTACTATTATGAATATTACTATTATTACGATTTATTTGTTATTTAATGGATTTTTCATAATATTTACAAAAAACGTTCGAGGAATTATGTCATCAACTGTACGGCATACAAGAACATGTGTGAACACGTGATATGGTGTAAGCCGCTCGTCATTTCAGTTTGTCGAATTG
This sequence comes from Bathynomus jamesi, assembly GCA_023014485.1. Taxonomy (NCBI): domain Eukaryota; kingdom Metazoa; phylum Arthropoda; class Malacostraca; order Isopoda; family Cirolanidae; genus Bathynomus; species Bathynomus jamesi. The sequence continues at coordinate 1,476,896 of JAJOZX010000059.1, forward strand.
GTTGATTTAAGATAAAATTCTTTAGAGAAAAGGATTAAATGCATTGTTACACAAAAAATATAGACTCCTCTTGTAGAAATACTAGTGTATATACATTTGACTGAAAAAGTCCCACCATAAAATTCCATGTTCCTTACTGATATTTACTAGTGCCACTACTTTATTAACCGACTATAAATATTGTATACAGCTACCCTGTGAGTAGTCCAGCATACAAACACACTTCTCTCACTGTTCCTCACTACACACGCATGCATCTTACATGCTACACAATATTTTCAAAATTTAAAAACACACTAAAATGGCATCAAATTCAAGAGCCTCGGAGTCCCCCTAGGAAGAGGACCATAAATGTTCCCACTTCTGGCTCCCGTGCTTTCAATACCGCAAACGCAGACCCGGCCAGCGGGGCCTCTCTCCTCGCCGCATTGTTGCCTCACTCTCTCTTTACTGTCGCTATTATAACGGACATTACTCTTCTGAACTCTTTAACGGCATGCCTCCTCCTTTAAAGAGATCACGCAGTACCAGAATTTCTCCACATTCTCATTCCTTTTCTGTCCAACTGTCTCATGCGAGGGTTAATCGGTATTTTCATTCTTTCATCTACTCAACCGGTGAACTCTGGAACAATCTCCCTTAATCCACCTTTCCCCCTGTTTATGACCTCCGATCTTTCAAACGCAGAGTGACTAGGAATCTCGAGAACCCTGGACCTTGATTTTGGCTCTCTTCTTCTTCTTCTTCTTCTATGACGGGGGTGGGGGTGGGGCGCTTTACCGGGCATTCGGCCTTGGTCCCTCCTTCCTGCATAAAAAAAAACAAGAAGATATAGGAATGATAACAAATTATCTTGAATTATGATAATGAACTTAATAAAAATAAAGACAAAAAAATCTCGAGTATAAGATGATAAATCAATACAAAAAATAAATTAATGTCATCGTACCCCAAAAAAAATGATGAAAAGAAAAAGTTACCGTACACTGTCGAAGAAAAGCTGGAAAAAAAAAGTTTTTATTAAATTTTTTCCGCACCAAATCCGTCAGTGAGATCAAATAACTTCTTTCTCCCAGATTTAATTTACCCTCAGAAGGAAAAGATATTGAAGAACACCTGCATCCATCAGCCACGGATAACCGTTAAAATTCGCTGTTTTATATATATATATATATATATATATATATATATATATATATATATATATATATATATATATTATATATATATTATAACTCCCAGAATATGTTTAAATGGGTTTAATTATAATGTTTTTGCGGATATTTACCTCCCCTTTCGTAATTTGGGGTTATCTAACCTCTTCCGTAACTCAAGCTTCTTTGTTTAACTTCCTTCGTAATTTGGGGTTATCTAACTTTTTCCGTAACTTAAGATTGTTTAACCCCCCTTCGTAATAACAAAGGTCATATGACGTGGAATTCGAATCCCTCTACAGATTGTTACCTCGCCTGAACGTGGAGGATAGTCATCCATACAACTACTGAGTAGACCCAACTTCGTTTAACCTCGCTGATCTAACGGGAAGCAGTGTGTTGCGACGTGGCCACGAAGTACTCCTTAAATATGTTAATAAAATGCGTTTATATTTAATCTATCTATATATGTTTACGTTTCCTATTCTCTAAACGTAATTTTTTCTCTCGTTTCAATAAGAGGATCACCTGAAAATCAGGGCCCCCAGCTTTCTTTAGTTAGCCTTATAAGGCTAACTAACGAAAATATCACGACTTAACCTAACCAATCGTCAAGGGCGTACAGATGACCTAACGATTGGTTAGGTTAAGTCGTGATATTTTCGTTAGTTAGCCTTATAAGGCTAACTAACGAAGGCTGGGGTCCCTGATCTTCAGGTGATCCCAATGAGAAATCATTTGTGATTTTGAGCAGAGAGATTTCACTGCTATTTGATTAAACTGAAAAGTTAAATTACGACCCTGAAAGGTTAAGTTACGTCTCTGAAAAGTTAAGTTATGTCTCTGAAAGTTTAAGTTACGCCTTTAAAATGTTAAGTTGCGCCTTTAAAAGGTTAAGTTACGCCTTTAAAAGGTTAAGTTACGTCTCTAAAAGGTTAAGTTACGTCTCTAAAAGGTTGTTATTATCTCTGAAAGGTTAAATTACGTCTCTGAAAGGTTAAGGTACGTCTCTAAACGGTTATACGTCTTTAAAAGGTTAAGTTATGTCTCTGAAAGGTTAAGTTGCGTCTCTAAAAGGTTATACGTCTTTAAAAGGTTAAGTTACGTCTCTGAAAGGTTAAGTTACGTCTAAACTTCAACTCCGAAATTGCTTTACTTCTATTAAAATTATGAAATAAGAGGTTAATTGGATATTTTGAAAATCGTTTTTTCTACTATAAACTTATTTTAAAATGATTAAATATAGTTTGTTTTCATTTGTAAAGTAAGACTGCGTTGCTCTCTCATATACAGGGTGGCCCAAAAGTCTGATGCCCCGAAAAAAAAAAGTTTAGAATGCGTCGGGGCAACAGACTTTTGGGCCACCCTGTACATCATTTAACGTATGTGAGCATATTCTCGGGAAAAAAGTTCGCCTCGAATCCTAAATTTTCTGAAAAACAAAAAAATTAGTAATTAATATTGACTGGATTTTTGTTTTGTTGAAATTTTATTACCGTAATAAAAAAATATATGTATACAAAGAATAATAGAATATTGCCAATTAGTATTTTTGTGTTTTTTTTTACAAATTTTACATTTTTCGGAAAACTTTCTTCCGAAACTGTACGTTGTTTTCAATTTTAGTAAACAATACAAGTTTTTTGGTCAGAAGTATTTATGAAGCGTTATTTAAATTGCAAAATACTGCGAGAGGGAGGTTGTTATTTTCATCTGATGATAAAGCAAACACAACTTTGTTGAAAATAACTTTTTGATTCCTCGAAGAGCAATTTTGTACGCATTAAATCAATTAGGCAGAAAACATTTTCAAATTCAACGATTTTCAAACGATTTTCAAACGATTTTCAAACGATTTTCATACGATTTTCAAACGATTTTCAAACGATTTTCAAACGATTTTCAAATTCAAAACAATGATTCTATAGATCGCGGATTACTATCGTTCTACTGGAAGCAATTTCTCTCATCTTTATTCTTTAATTGCGGTAATTTTGAGGAACCTTAATTAATTTTATAATATAGTTATTCAATATTAATTGTGTCGCGAAGTCTTGTGCTTATTAATTATAAAAATTTCTCTCTTATTAAAGGACAGGTGCGCTAGTTAGCGAGAATTTCAAGGAAATTTATTTCTACAGGTATGTTTTTAAGGGATAATTTTATCGAAGTTTATAATATAATGAGCTCCTGGATACAATTAAACTGATAAATGGGTACGTTTTTTCACTATAAACTCTGGGCAGTTTCTTCACTCGCTCGACAACAAAAACGTGAGAAGAAAACTATGTCTAAGAAATACAGGGTGATCAAAAAGTTGCAGTGCACCGAGTTTTTTTATAATTTTTATTATTTTTTTATAATTACTATATATAACGTAGAACTTATAATAATAATAATAATAATAATAATAATAATAATAAATTATAGTAATCTGAAACAAAAACAAATAAACAAATTAAAATCTGTGCAGTGCAACTTTTTGACCACCCCGTATATTAATAGATAAATAACTTACAAGCTTTTACATTCAAAATTAAACCTTCTAAACTTAGAACTTATAACTTCTTTTTGAGGATGCATTCTACGCGAAGTTTTTTCTTCTTTTGAGTATCAAAGATTCTTGTCAGATGATAAATAACTTCTTTTAATGACACATAACTTCTTTAGATAGAAGAATTGATATTCAAAACTTCTTTTGAGTGATTTGAGACAAAATAAGATAAGATTTCTTTGCATAGAAGGTTGCGGGAAATCATTGTTTTCTGTGTAATTAAATTTTTTCGACATATTTGAATTTTTTGCCCTTTGCTCGAGTCTTCGAAGTACTGAAAATCTCGTATGTCTTTATCCATTGTTATTTTGTCTATCAGTGAATAACTGTATACAGTTACAACTGTATAATGTACAGAATGTTAAAATAAAGTTAAGCACCATATCATTTAATAGCATGGTCTTATAATAAATGGTCAAATTTATTATAAGACGCTTAAAGAACGCTTAAGAACCCTTAAGAACGCTTAAACCCTTTCAAACACGTTTCATAAAAGACTGCTGAACATTGTAAAGCGTTTGAATAGTTTCACTCAAAGAGAAAGAGAAAAAAAAAATATCTTAAAAAAATTACGCCGTACTTATGGGACCAGACTTTTGTCACACCCTGTCTATTCTAAATAGACTTATCACATGTTCACTCATGTTATGATGAAGAGATTACTTTAATGATTAAGAAATTAGCATGAAACTATTACAAAATCACATTTATTTTAAATGAGAACTCGTAAAGACATAAAAATGGTGAAAAAAAATGTGATAAAAATAGTGCTGAAGAAATATATATAGAGAAATTTCCGTTTGTGCTTGCGTGCATTTTGGACACTATTTTTTTTTTTTTTTTACAGGGTGCTTCAAAAAACTTTTACCACTTATATGGCGCTAATATGTTATTGCTTACCACTTACAGTTTGTGGTTTTTTGTTTATTTAAGTATTTGTGTATTTATTTGCTTGTTTTTTAATAATAATGTCGTTTTTTGGAAAAACACAAGCAAATAACACACAAATACTTAATAAACCCAAAAAAAAAATCTATAAGTGGTAAGCAGTGACATATTAGTGTCATATAAGTGGTAAAAAAAATTTGAATCACCCTGTATTTTCCAATAAAGATACTTCACTTAACTGTATTTGCCATCCAGTATTTTATAATAAAATGGGGATCAATCCCAGCATAGGCACCTGAAATCATTTTTAGGTGCTTAATCTGGGATTGAGGCAAAACACAGGTGCTTAATCTGGGATTGAGGAGAAAAAAATATAAACAGTTTTTAGAGATATAATTTCATTGTTTTTATCAATATTTGAAAAAATCAACCCTAACCTAACCTAACCTAACCTAACCTAACCTAACCTACATCTATACCAATTTATGTGGCAAGATAGATTTGCTTCAGATGGATTCAGAAACATTCGGGCTCATATTGCAGGAATTTATAATATCTAAAATTTTTCTTTATTCATTAAACCACTTTAAACCTTTTATAACTTTGCCTTTATTACATTTGTAATAAACTTTGTATAAACAATAAATTTTGTAATCATCAGGTTTTTTTTATTTAATTCCTTGCAAGGTGCCTATTCTGGGATTGAGGTTGAACGCAGGTGCTTCATCTGGGATTGAGGTACATCAGGTGCCTATTCTGGGATTGACCCTAAAATGGTATTAAAAAGGTTCATACACGAACAACACTTTAAAAGAATCATAAAATTTATATTTTTTAATTAATGATTAAAATTTTTAAGCAAGAAAAATTGCTTGTGGACGCCGCTCTACAGGGTGACAATTTTGTATCCTTGATATACTATTTTAAAACTGAATTGAGAATTTACAATTTTTTACATTTATTGTTATGTTACGCTACGTTTAATTTTTTAAAGTTTTTAACATTCTAACATTAAGTTCAATGGGAAATTGGTGTCAGCTATCGATTCTCTTATGGTAGTTTTCTTCTCTGCATTACTTCACTTATTTGCTTTAGGCCTGACAGTGGTTCCCAACCTCGGGTCGCGACCCAAATCAGGATTGCTGGGATTCTCAAGTAGGGTCGCGAAGGGACACTATATTCATTATTTCTTAATTCAATTTATATTTATATTCCTATTTAAATTTTATCATAAGCCTGAGGGTCGGGAGGTCCTATTGGTGGCCAATTTAGGGTCGCGGGAAAAAAAGGTTGGGAACCACTGCAAGTTTATGGTGTTCATGATGAATGGTCTTTTGAAATCTGCAAGGATGGTTTTTGAATCAAAAAGGAAGTTAATATCATTATTATTTCAATTCCTAACACGGTTAATGAGAAGCATATAGTTTCTCTAACGCAAGACCATGTATTTTGTTTAGAGCTATATGCAGAAAGCAAAGACTTCCCGCAACCTTTTATACATAGAAATATTATCTTCTACTGTCTCGCATCACTCAAGAAGAAGTTTTGAAAACTAAATCTTTTATCTAAAGAAATTATATATCATTAAAAGAAGTATATCATCTGACAAGAAGTTTTGATACCCAAAAGAAGGAAACACTTTCCGCAGAATGTACCTTCAAAAAGAAGTTATAAGTTCTAAATTAAGAAGGTTTTATTTTCAGTGTACGGTATTAATTTTAAAGTCAATATAATTTGTATTTTATATCAAGACTAGAAACAAAATACACGAATGTATGGAAAAAAAGCAGTTAATCTATTTTGAAATGAATTAATACAAGAAATAATATAGAAATCTTAACATTCTAATTACCAACAAACTATGAAAGCCTTACTTAATTTGGAGTTGGGACCTTTTGAAAGACAAAAAACCTTTGTAGCGACGAAACAAATTCTCGAGAGGTTGAGAAAGTTTTGTTGAATGCAAAATTTCTCGACGAAAGCGTTCGGACCCGAACACTAGCAAAGACTACGAAACATAAAATGAACTAAGCTAACCAAGCCTCCAAATTTGACCTAATCTAACATAATTTAATATGTAACATTATCTAACATAATTTAATATGTAACATTATCTAACATAATTTAATATGTAACATTATCTAACATAATTTAATATGTAACATTATCTAACATAATTTAATATGTAACATTATCTAACATAACTCAATCAGACATAACTTTACCTAAACTTAATCACAGTTAGAACGACTGCGACCAGAAATTTCCAAGGCAGTAAACTCGAATATAAATATTTCCCGACATCATTTCTGTTGTACCATTTAAATGTAACTCCCCCTATAATTCGCTTTATTGAAAGACATACAATGTTTAATATCGATATGGTTTCATCTAATTTTCATCTAAAGGAGAAGACTGTAAACAGTTTAGTAATCAGGATGCATAAGAAAACCCGTATATTTATCATTCTTATTGTAAACAAATGTTTTTCTCCAGTCCTCTTTTTCTAATAATCTTTTTCCTTGACATCTTTTTCAAGCGTCAGTGAAAAAATTTCTTGACAGTATTTATCATCTGACTCATAATGTTCCAAATGTTACAAAAGATGATAATTTTTCAAAAATTTTCATTCTATAATTACTTAACAGCGAGAATACAAGCTCATTTCCTTGCGCTCTTTATTCATTTATATTTCCAAATCAGTTTCCATCTCAAACCACCTCAAATTTATGAATACACACGGTAGGGCGGAGTGAAAAACTCATTTTTCGAATTTTCAAATTGGCTAGTGTGGAAAATGTGTGGAGTAGTGAGGAAATAAGCTGGTATAAATTTAAAATCATAACATTAATATCTTCAGGTGCCACAATGACCTTCAATATTGAAAAAAATTGAAAAAAGCAGATTTTAACCAATAATTACAGAAGAGTCCACGATGCACAATAGACAAGAATTTATTCACACTTGTATAAAAATAGCTCAGTCAACCTTTAAAAAAAGTTTCTATTCTCTAAAAACAGTTTTCTATAGTCAGCTCACTCAGCTCTCACGTGAGTACCTCGGTTCAGTGTAGCTGTCGCTCTCGTAGCAGGTGGGTGTTCTGTTGTTGGCGTTACTCAGATAGTCTAAACTATATTTCTTATATATTTTGCATTTCTGTATTGTGTTGCCCTAAGTTTGCCATGTACTATTAACTGAAATTAACGTATAATTGATATTAGCTCTTTCTTTTTCAGATTTGTATACTTTCAAAATGTCTCGAGTTTGTGCAAAATCAACCAGGGCCTCAACTGAGTGCCCCATGTTTGGTATGGGGGAAGATTTGTGGCACAGGAATCTTCCTACATACGAAGGAGTTTTTAAATATTACTTGTTTGTAAGAAACGATTTGAAACAGAATACTAATAAAGATCCTTCAATATCTCAAATATTAGAACAAGTTGTTGATAAATTGAAAACAATTTGGGAAAGTGCTTCCGTCCCAATTCTGTCAGACAGGCGAATTGAAACAATGTTCAGAAGCTACCACGAAAAGTATCGTGTCATTATGAAGCCATACCAAAGCAGAAAAAATTCTGAAGCTTACAAAGCAAAGATTGATATGTTCAAAAAAGAAGCACACACGAAACGTTTTGACATTGCAGCGTGCAAGTGCAAAGTACTAACACAATGTTCTTGTCCCAAAGAAAAAACGGTTACAAAGGAAGAAGTGACGTTCCTCTTAGATCAAAGGAGCGAAAGAAAACTGTTTATTGATAGAGTAGATATTACACTCTCAAAGAAAAAAGCATCTACGTTGCTAAGAAAGCAAAAAGAAGCTGTGAGGCTCACCAAAGAATCTTCACAGGAGAAATTGCAGGATACAAATGTTGAATTATCATCATCGACATCAAATAGTGAAAGTGAATCTGGTGAAATATCAGACGATACATTTCCAGAGCCAGTTAGCTCGAAGAGAAAGCTCGAACAACCTGAAGAACAATTATTCAAGAAAAGGAAAACTACAAATCTACCTTCAGTGGCTACTGCTTGTGACAGGACTGCAGTTTCAGATCGAGCTGCAGCATTCATTGTTAGTGCAGTATTGCAAGATATTGGAGAAGTTTCTATTGACAATACATCTGAAGTAGTGGATAGGAGTAAAATCAGAAGAGAAAGACAAAAGAAGAGATCAGAAATTATGAAAGATCAAAATCAGGTCCCAATCAGAGGAATCTATTTTGATGGTCGAAAAGATTCTACACTCTTCCAAGAAAAAAAAGAGTCCAAAGTATATCAGAAGAAGGTAACAGAAGAACATATCACTTTAGTGAGAGAACCTGGTTCAGATTATTTGGGCCATTATTCTGTGAATTCTGGATCAGCTGAAGAAATATGTAAAGGAATGTTTGAGTATATTAGAAATAATGACATGAACCTGGAAAACCTTGTTGCCATTGGATGCGATGGTGCAGCAGTCAACACTGGAGAAAAGGGAGGCGTTATAAGGCTTATAGAATTGAAGCTGAAGAAGAAGCCAGTTCAACATTTAGTGTGCCAGCTCCATGCCAATGAATTGCCATTACGCCATTTAGTTGCAAAGCTGGATGGAAAAACATCTGGCCCCCGCGGATTCACCGGTCCTATTGGCAGGGAATTAGAGAACTGTGAGAGTCTTCCTATTGTCGAGTTTGAAAGGATTGATGCTGAGGAACCAACTGTAGACTGTGAAGATCTTAGCACCGACCAAAAATATCTAATTGATATTCATCAGGCCATAACAAAGGGATATTGCTCTCCAGATCTTGCTCATCGTAGTCCAGGCAAAATGGCACATTCACGATGGCTGACTACAGCAAATCGTTTGCTTCGTCTATACGTTTCAACTGTAAGTCCATCTGAGAACCTCATGAACATTGCTTCTTTTATAATGAAGGTCTACATCCCAATGTGGTTTTCTATTAAGCAAAGTACGTCTTTTGTCAATGGCTCAAAACATGTTTTCAAAACTATTGAACTAACAAGAACACTGAATGACGAAGTAAAGGATATTGTAAACCCTGTCATACAAAGAAATGCATTTTTTGCAAATCCAGAAAATATTCTAGCATCAATGATTCATGATGACCGCAGCGCCATAAGAGAATTAGCGTGGAGGCGAATAAAGAAAGCAAGGCAAACAAACAAGGAAAAAGTTGTGAGGCGTTTCACAGTACCTGTTATTCAATTTGAAGCTACTGATTATACTGATTTAATTAATTGGCAAAAATGCATTGTCACTGAACCACCTGTGACAAGACACCTGACAGAAAATGAGATTGAAGAATTCATAGAAAACAAGAGTACCCCTCCATTCGAGAAATTCCCTTGTCATACACAAGTAGTAGAAAGAATGGTAAAATTAGTGACTGAAGCATCATCAAAAGTATTTGGATTGAACGCGCGAGATGGCTTCATAAGATCAACACTTCAGTCACGTAAAAAAATGCCATCATTCGAAAGTAAAGCTGAATATAAAGTTTAAATAAAACGTTAATAGAAAAAAACATGCGCAAGGATGGGTGGTTGGGAGGGCATGGGTGGAGCTCGACACGCAGCCACCTCCTCGTGGTGAGTTCTGGATTATTTAGATCATTAATCAAAATAACATTGATCTAAATAAACTAAGAGCTGCGTAATTCAGTAACTATTTTGGTAATTGGAACACTTAATATATAATAATAACAAGTAAGTTTCAGTTATTGTACTAATGCAGAATATAAGAAAATCATTATATTTCACTTTTTTCGACGGCTTTGTGGCACCTGAAGATATAATTTCGCAGGACTAATATTTTTGCACAGTCATTATCTATAGCACCCACATATTTTCCGCACTAGCCATATTTGAATTTCGAAAAAAAGTTTAAAAACCTCATTTTCGATCCGCCCTAACACACGGCATCAAATCCTACTTTCGTCACAGAGAAAAACTACCCAACTATCTTATCTCATCTGTGATTTATTCATTTAAGTGCATTTGCTGTCAGGCGAGCTACGTATGTTGCACTTGCCGTCAATATAAACTAAGAATAAATGAGCATCGAGGGATCTCTAGTCGCGCATTATGTCCATTAAATAAACTCTCCAAATCATCTATAAGAGAACGCAGCTTCACCACCGACCATCCCATTGACCCTCACTCCTTTCACATCATAAATACAAATAACAACAACCAACTAACCACTCTTCATATCTTAGAATATTTGCATATCCGTAAAGCAAAACCGTCATTGACCGAACCTCTTTTTTTGACCTCAACATCGCTGGATGATGAGTCTTTTATAGTTTCCCCTCTGTTTCAATAGTGTTTACTGTGATTAAAAATATACCTAACATTAATGTAACTTTTTATTGTATAGTTTTTAACCCCTTTTTAACGTTTTATAAAATTTTAATTATCATTTTATTTTTATTTTTATATTAAATGTAATTAATTTTACCATATTTCAATGTTAAATTTAATCAGTTTTACTATATTTTAATGTTAAATTTATTATCTATGAAATTTTTATCCTGAAGCTGGGATTCCCAAAAGACAAACCTTTGACTGACAGTATAGTAATAATATATATATATATATATATATATATGCCTATTTATACAGGCAGTAAATGGCCCTTGACCGAGTAACACGTTCATTTTTTAAAAAATATGAACATTTGGTGATATGTCCATTTTAAAAAATAAATATTGGTGACATGTCGATTTTAAAAAATGGATATTTGGTGATATGTTCATTTTAAATAGTGGACATATCACCAATTGATTGGTTTCAGATTTATTTATATTTAAAATGCCTTTTATTGCTATTTCCATTTGTACATATTTTATGGAGTATTTTCACCGTTTCTCTTCATTCATTTTTGTCCATTTTTTTTCTGCAGGAAGGAGGGGCCAAGGGCTAACGCCCCACAAAAACTGACTCGCCCCCCCCCCCCCTGCATAGAAGAAGAAGAAGAGAGCCGAAATAAGGGTTCAAAGTATACCGTAATACAGAGTGACTACTATTTCCACCCTCAACAAAGTCTATATTTAATTTCAACAAAGAATTTGTTTGAATTTTTAAAGTAAAAAATACTTATAATATCAGTCCCAGTTTCGTTAATATTGAATTTAATGTTACTCAAAATAAGTTTGATTTAGGTTAAGCACATAAAATTATATGAGGCCCTCCGAGGAAGAAGTGGCTAACCGACAAAAGTAAAAAAAACTCCAGAAAACGCCTTTAAAGTTGTACCAAATTTGAAAGTTGCCATAACTTTTGAACTTTTGATGATATTTCGACGAAATATCTTTATAAAGTTCAAAATTAATGGCAACTTTCAAATTTGGTACAACTTTAAAGGCGTTTTCTGGATTTTTTTACGTTTGTCGCTTAGCCACTTCTTCCTAGGAGGGCTTCATATTTACTTGCAAGTAATCATTTTCAAATTTCTCGCAAATAAAATCCAATTTAAAGTAAATATGTATATTTCTATATGTTTGCGATGTTATTTATTATTTAAGTTAAATAAAAAAAAAATTTTATGGTGCACTGCCAGCCATCGATCACAGAAAACCTTGAGCAAAACAAAAAACGCTTGAAAACCATTTATAAACAGTCGCTCTAAAAGAAGTCCTCGGTAAACATTACAAGCCAACAGTCTTCTTTATATATATATAAAAAAAGTGAGCCTCATTATCAAAAGTAACTCCCTGAAGTGTATGAAAATGCCATGTACGAAAAACTCACAATTTCTTGCAAATTTGGTTTATTTCTTCAACATTAATTCTATATTCAAAATTTATTTATTTACTTAGAGAAATATATATATATATATATATATATATTATATATTATATATAATATATGATACAGTTAAAGAAAAAGAACGCCTCATTATTAGATTAGAAATGTCTATTTTTCCTTATTAAAACTGTAAAAGGAGACAAAATGAATAATAAAAGAGTGAAATAAAGCTATAAAATGAAGTTTCAACAAAAGCAGAGGATAAGTTACACATTCAAATTCAGAGAAAAGAGAAAAAAATAAATTCCTATTTTTCTTTATGCTTGGCTTAATTTCAATTCGGAACAAAGCAATCATGCAAAGCGACATGGAAAGAGTTTCACAGTTTCCATCTCTTCGGAACTCAATTTTACTTCACTTTCTTCATCCGCATTCTTCTCTTTTTCTGTCGGAACACTCGATCGCCTCCTCCCTGCATAAATCAAGCATCGTTTCAACACCCAATCATTCGCGATGAAGAACAAGTGGAAAGGTGTCCAATCCAAGGTGAAAGGAATCGAGAGACTCGTAGAAAAATCTTTCAAAGAGACTTTTCAATGGAGAGACCTTCCGCAGAGACTTTGGGTCTTCGCGCGATGCGTTAGCGCAGCCACTGGCGATGTTTTTATGTTTCAGCAGAAGAAAGCTTTCGATCTGCTCCATTAACATATAAATGGAACGATTTGAGCCGATGACTTTTGCCTACGCTGAAATGACTTCTAACTTCGTCAGAAAAGTTTCCTCACAAAATTCGGTTAGTGCAGATTTTGGGATCTGATTTACAGATAAATAACAATCTAAATTCGCTTTTTACAGCTACTTCCAATAGAAAACTTTGCTTACCTTAAGCTCTTCGGGTAATTTATATTGATAAAAGAATTTCTTTCACGTGAACGTAAATATTGAGAAAACTAAATATACGGAGTTTCACTTGTCATATGTTGACATACACATTCTCTCTCTCTCTCTCTCTCTCTCTCTCTCTCTCTCTCTCTCTCTCTCTATATATATATATATATATATATATATATATAGAAGGCTTTGAACGACCTGGGATCGACCACTCTGCAGCATCCTGCCTCATTTGCTGGATTTGGTGGAGGAGAGAATTTGTTTCCGCTCTCCTCCTGCCCTCGTAACCAGCCACGCATGGCTGGTCAGGGACTTTGCAAAAGAACCTGTCCAGTTGTTTCTTGAAATTATTTAAGGTGGTGTGCTAAGGTTCTTCAGTTCCTTTGGCAGGACATTGAGAAGTTTCGAACCTCGTATTCCGAGGTATTTTCCTTCCTCGTTCACACCACCCCCTGTCCAATGGCAGGGGGACAGCGGGGGGGGGGGGGAGATCAATTAGAACCTAATGATTCTAAATGATTGTCTGTATATAGAGGAGTGGAAATAGCAGCAGTTTGCTTCGTATCTGCAAATTCCATTCTCTATCATGTAGAAACATTTTTGGTCGGTTATACATGTGTACCTCTGGAGCAATATATACATATACATATACCTATACTGTATATACTCTATATAAGTATTTTGTAATATTCAGTCTTTTGGACTCTTTTTACGTTTCCAGACTTACCCTTCTGAAATTTGTGCGATTCAATCTTTTCCTCTTGTTTCTCCACAACTTCTTCCCTACTCGGTGTTTTTTTTAGTTTTTTTGTGTACTTTTGTTTTTATTTACGAAGTTACCATCTTGTATCGTGTGTATTCCTTCGTCTAGGTATTCTTCAGCGCTTCTCTCAAGTACGTTTTCCTCAGCGCTCTGCACCCCACTTATGTTTCTTTCAGAGTATTCTTTCGCATCGTTGTGTTCCGTTGGTATATTACTTGATGAATTAGTAGAATTTCCTTCCTCAGCCCAATTTTTATCCATTTCCTTTCCTTTCTCCTCATCTAATAGCCCAATTTTACGACTTTTCTATTCATTTATATATATATATATATAATATATATATATATATATATATACAGGGTGTCCCATAAGTCCGGCATCATAGGAGAAATTAATATTTTTCTATTTTTACAAACCATAATTCATATGCTCGGGATGCCAATTCCCGTCCACCATTCTGTTCAGTGAAGAGGCTGTTTTTTATGGAAATGGTGAGGTAAATCGACAGAACACCAGCTACTGCTCTCAAAACAACCCTCACTGGTATACCTCTTCAAAGGAACAAGGTACATCTCGGGTGATGGTATGGTGTGGCATTTGGAAGGATCGCATCATAGGCCCCCTCTTTTTCGATGAACATGTCACTGGAGGCACCTACCTACGTATGCTCAAGGAAGAAGCATTTCCCAGTGTCTTGAACGAAGAAGTTAATTTCCCAAGTAAGGGAATACCTGTACCAACAATTCCCTGGTCATTGGATAGGACGTCGAGGGCCTGTGGAATGGCCAGCTAGAAGCCCGGATCTCACGCCACTAGATTTTTATCTCTGGGGCCACTTGAAAGCGCTGGTATACGCAGAGAAAATTAGGAGTGCTGAACATTTGCGGCAGCGCATTATTGGGGCATGTAACACCATTACTCCTGACATCATTCACCGTGTGCTTGCTGACTGAGTATCACGTCTGAATTTGTGTATTGAAAACAATGGTGGACATATTGAGCACGTTCTGTAAATAAAAGCTTTTGTTTTGCCTTTTTTTATTATTTTTCCTATGATGCCGGACTTATGAGACACCCTGTATATCTTTGGTAACCTTTGGTTTGCTTCCGCCCGAATTGTTCATTCTGACGAAGGTCAAGCTTTTCACTCCACCTTAGACCTGCAGTTTAATGTGGAATCTGAACCACGCCCCACCAGCAGCCCAGCGTCTTAACCACTAGGCTACCCAGGGTACCCAGTTATCTACCAACCACTTTCTTTTATTGTGTGGAAGGATGAACCGCTGGGTTTGCTGCGCGGCAACTGCCGTCACCGGGTCTCGATCCAGGGGCCGATGGATTCGTAGTCAGCGACGCTAACCACTACACCACTAACCACCACCACCACTGTGTGTGTGTATATACTGTATATATATATATATATATATTATATATTTATACATATATATACACAGGGTGTTATAAAATCCCTATCTATTTCGTTGAATTAACGGTTTTTATTTATTTTTGTTGCAGAACCATATGAAAATGAATGTACAGAGGAACGAGTGATGGTGGTGACACTTCGGATTAAAGGAAAGAAATGCAAAGAAATTAAAGAGAGAGGTTTGAAAGAACATTTCACAAGCCAGGTCCTACAGACAAGACAATTCGTGATTTGCTTAATAAATTTAAAAGAATGGGATCTGTTCATGATGAGTCAAGATCTGGACGTCCAAGTGTCTCTGAGTATGCTGTAAATGCGGTACGTAATGTTATCGATGAGCATCCAAGTATGTCAATTCGCACCACATCACGTAGACTCGGGATTTACAAATCAACTGTCCACAAAATTTTGAAATCGACGTTGAAGAAAAGAAGTTATCACATTCAGGTGCTTCATGACTTACATGAAGAGGATTATCTAAAGCGAAGTGCGATGTGTGCCGATCTTGTTGAACACATTCAGAATGAAAATTTAATTGACCACATTCTCTTCGGTGATGAAGCAACTTTCCACACGTGTAGAAAGGTTAATCGCCATAACTGCCGTATATGGGCTAATGAAAAGCCAGTTGATTTCTATCAATGGAAACGAGATTCTCCTAAAGTTACTCTCTGTTTGGGTATGACCAAATCTAAGATTTATGGGACCTTTTTCTTTGCTGAAGTTACAGTTACAGGTCTTATTTATGTGGACATGCTTCAGCAATTCCTGGAACCTCAGCTTCATTCAGATGGCATTTTAAACACCGTCGTCTTTCAACAAGATGGGGCACCTTGTCATTACGCAAACATTGTTCGGGAGTACCTAAATGAACGATTTCCACATCAGTGGATCGGACGTGGTGGCAACAGGCCCTGGGCGACTCGATCTCCTGACCTAACGCCCTTGGATTTCTTTGCTTTGGGCTTTATCAAATCAAACGTCTATCAAACGAGGGTTACAGATCTGCAAGATTTACGTGCTCGTATCGTAACAGCAGTTACAAAAATAACCCCTGTCATGCTCTAAAATGTGTTCCGCAATGCTGCTGACAGATTCGAACTCTGTAGAGATACTGATGGTGTTCATGTAGAATCATATGCTTAAGTATTCATCAAATGTATGCTTTCTATTATATTGTTATTGAATTTTACCCTTTTTTGCTACGTTTTCACTGAAATAGATAAGGACGTTATAAACACCCTGTGTATATATATAATATATATATATATATATATATATATATATATAGAGAGAGAGAGAGAGAGAGAGAGAGAGAGAGAGAGAGAGAGAGAGAGAGAGAGAGAAAGAGAGAGAGAGAGAGAGAGAGAGAGAGGCTTCCATACATATACACAGAGAACTCCCGTGGCTTCGTTAGTTGGAGACTGGACTCTGAAGGGCACGGGTTCGACACCCACCTCCCTTGTGTTTGATTTGAGCCGACCACCTGTACCCAATGATTTCCCGGGCTTAGGTTTAGGTGTCTCTCGGAGTTCACATCCACCCCAATGATATCTTAAAAAAAAATAAATAAATAAAAAAATATATATACACGGGTAATCCCCCGCTTAGTACGAATTCGGTTTGCACGAATTTCGGTTTAGCACGAAGTGCTAATTAACACTAATCCTCATATTAGCACGAACTTTCTTCAGATTAGCACGAATTCGACAAGGAAGACGTGGAGGAAGTTCTTAATTCTCATTCAGAAGCGCTGTCGAATGAGGAACTTCAGCAGCGGATGAGTTAAACAAGACTCATCGATAAATGCAAAAAACTTCCCTTTTCTACGTGAAGGTCAAAATTTTATAATAAAAACCCACTCTAACAGACAGAGTTTATTTCCACTACAGTTTCGATGCCCACTGGCATCCTCTTCGGGTGGATCCACCCGAAGAGGATGCCAGTGGGCATCGAAACTGTTGTGGAAATAAACTCTGTCTATTAGAGTGGGTTTTTATTATCAAGGCTCATCGAACAACACAGGAACCAGAGGGAGAACCCAGGCGTGAATTGAGCATTCAGAATTTAAGCAAAAATGCTCAACAAATTGGAGGACTCGTTAGATTTTATGGATGAGGTCGACTGGAATCGGGATAGATGTTGCAAGGTCAAGCGTGCAATGAAAAATATCATGCAGTGTTATTCAGAATTGCATGCAGAGAGGACCCAAAAGAAGAAGCAGTCATCCATCACCCAATTTT
Organism: Bathynomus jamesi; assembly: GCA_023014485.1. Classification (NCBI taxonomy): domain Eukaryota; kingdom Metazoa; phylum Arthropoda; class Malacostraca; order Isopoda; family Cirolanidae; genus Bathynomus; species Bathynomus jamesi. The sequence goes on from JAJOZX010000059.1 coordinate 1,494,564, forward strand.
TTCATCCTCGAAAGTCCAATGATCCTCAAGTTGAAGAGTCGACCCAACTTGAAGAGACTCAACCTTCAACTTGAGACACTGAAACCATCACGATTTCTCGTGAACATCCTCTGTAAAAGGATTAAATTCAAAATTATCCAAAAAACTAAACAAATCGTAAATGAATGACCGGAAAAAATTATAAAAATTAAGACCAATACTTCGTTAACACTAAAAGGTGTAACTATTTTATTTATAATAAACAAAACCAACGTATGAGTTTCATAATTCTGCAGAAATTTATTAAATATTCTACATCACACGTACAGGCACTGGCCAGGAAATTAAGCGCAGTGCCACGTAATCTTCTAAGTGTTCGAAATATTCCACTAATGAGCTTCCAGAACGTCTGCAGATCAAAATCAGGAGTTGAACGTACACACACACACACACACATATATATATATATATACACACACACACACACACACATATATATATATATATACATTCAACTGCAAAGAACACGCAGTATAAATAACGTAAAGAACGACGCTTGTATAGGAGATATTCCGCGCAAGACGAGAAAGAGAAAACAACAAATGAAAAAATGAAGCACCACCTGGGAATCGAACCCGGGATCTTCCGATTGCCGGTCAGACGCGATAACCACTACACCATGGACTTCACTCTTCCAAATGCCGTAATTCCTCTACATACTCGCAGAAACCAATGCCCCAAGGGGGCACCTCCCGCATGCCGTAACATTATATACATTCAACTGCAAAGAACACGCAGTATAAATAACGTAAAGAACGACGCTTGTATAGGAGATATTCCGCGCAAGACGAGAAAGAGAAAACAACAAATGAAAAAATGAAGTACCACCTGGGAATCGAACCCGGGATCTTCCGATTGCCGGTCAGACGCGATAACCACTACACCATGGACTTCACTCTTCCAAATGCCGTAATTCCTCTACATACTCGCAGAAACCAATGCCCCAAGGGGGCACCTCCCGCATGCCGTAACATTATATACATTCAACTGCAAAGAACACGCAGTATAAATAACGTAAAGAACGACGCTTGTATAGGAGATATTCCGCGCAAGACGAGAAAGAGAAAACAACAAATGAAAAAATGAAGTACCACCTGGGAATCGAACCCGGGATCTTCCGATTGCCGGTCAGACGCGATAACCACTACACCATGGACTTCACTCTTCCAAATGCCGTAATTCCTCTACATACTCGCAGAAACCAATGCCCCAAGGGGGCACCTCCCGCATGCCGTAACATTATATACATTCAACTGCAAAGAACACGCAGTATAAATAACGTAAAGAACGACGCTTGTATAGGAGATATTCCGCGCAAGACGAGAAAGAGAAAACAACAAATGAAAAAATGAAGTACCACCTGGGAATCGAACCCGGGATCTTCCGATTGCCGGTCAGACGCGATAACCACTACACCATGGACTTCACTCTTCCAAATGCCGTAATTCCTCTACATACTCGCAGAAACCAATGCCCCAAGGGGGCACCTCCCGCATGCCGTAACATTATATACATTCAACTGCAAAGAACACGCAGTATAAATAACGTAAAGAACGACGCTTGTATAGGAGATATTCCGCGCAAGACGAGAAAGAGAAAACAACAAATGAAAAAATGAAGTAGTGGTTATCGCGTCTGACCGGCAATCGGAAGATCCCGGGTTCGATTCCCAGGTGGTACTTCATTTTTTCATTTGTTGTTTTCTCTTTCTCGTCTTGCGCGGAATATCTCCTATACAAGCGTCGTTCTTTACGTTATTTATACTGCGTGTTCTTTGCAGTTGAATGTATATAATGTTACGGCATGCGGGAGGTGCCCCCTTGGGGCATTGGTTTCTGCGAGTATGTAGAGGAATTACGGCATTTGGAAGAGTGAAGTCCATGGTGTAGTGGTTATCGCGTCTGACCGGCAATCGGAAGATCCCGGGTTCGATTCCCAGGTGGTACTTCATTTTTTCATTTGTTGTTTTCTCTTTCTCGTCTTGCGCGGAATATCTCCTATACAAGCGTCGTTCTTTACGTTATATATATATATATGCGGTATATCAGAGATGGCATTCGAGGTTCATTTCTATGCCTATACTCATTCTTCCTTAAATTTAATACCTATAGGCCTACCTACCTCTATATTTTTTCATACAGTATACACTCTAAACCTATGCCTATACGCAGAGCTGTAAAAACCCACTGACCCTCTCGCCAGTGGCGAATTAAATATACAAGCTGGCGAGTGTATACTGGAAATTGAAATGTGGTACTGTATTTTAAATGTATAGCTAGTCGGATTTGTTACCTCGTGAGTGTGTATTGTTTAAGCATATTTTCAGAGCCCTGCACCACGTCGATATGTATCATGAATCAATTCAAAATAAAATGATGAAAATATTACCCTCAAAAAGTTTGGAATTTATTAATCGTTTTAGGCCAGATTTTTTTATAGGGTTACGTTATAAATGCGTATATTTGAAACTTTAACAGTTTGTACCGGTCGTCCATATAAAGGGTTAATCGTTTATGAGAGGTAAAATTGAAGGTGGAATACCATGAAGAAAGAGCAGACCTATTTTTAGGCTCGTTTTTATATTTGCAAAGAAGAATACTCGTGGTTCTTTGATTACTCATTTTCATGCTAAGTTTTATACCTATATATATACATGTAAGCCACTCCTGATGTATATTATCAGGAAGTAATGGAGCCTGATATATATTATCAGGAGGTAATATCGGCGTGGAGCCCTGCACCACGCAGGTGCAGGTGAAATATCATTTCATCAAACTTCGATGCTTGCTGAAATACTTTTCGGGGAATTGATTCCTTGAACATAATTTAATCGAAGTGGGTGGCGCCATCTATTGGAGGAAATGTCAGTTAAATATCATTTCAGTTTATTTTCATTAACCGAGTGTAATTACATGCATATCAATTTTATGTTAATTGGGAACAACATACTAAGAAAAACTTAAGTTTTTAAATTAAATACATTAGAAGTAAATTTACCTTACCTCGGTGAAATTCAAACCAATGCCACTGAAGATTCAAATTTTGCGAGCCGCCACTTTACCCGCTCGTCCATGAGACGTTAAGATGTACAGGGTGTCCTGAATGTCTTGTTACACCTATGTAAATGTTACTCCAGTGTTCTGTAACTATGGTAATGAAAGTATATAGTAGAAAACACTGAGACATTTTATTTTATACAGAATTATACAACATTGTAGTTTACACATAGTTGTACACAAGTTTATCATGTATCCAATGGATCTGTACGCAAACCATCGTTCTCACTGCGCAGAATGATTTTACGCCAGGTTCGGTGTGATAAGTTCCTCAGCATTTTAGGTGTTACAAGTTTAAAAGCATCCTTTACGGCTTCCTTTAGTCCGTAATTGGAATCATAACGTTTTTGAGAAACCTTTTCCTTTATAAATTCGCATAATGCATTGTCACAATTCGAGAGATCTGGGCTTTTCGGAGGCCATTTTAATGTTGCAGACCCAATCCATCGATCAGGAAACACCTCATTTAAATATTCACGAACTCTCAAGGAATAGTGGGGAGGTGCTCCATCCTGTTGGAACCAAACATCACTTAATATTCCGAGATTATACATAGGTGTAACAAGACTTTCAGGATACCCTGTACTGAGAGAGTTTTGTGTACATACTCTTTCGCATTGGTTTCAGTATGTTTATTTTAATATGGCTACGTTTCTGTTTATATTATATTATATATATATATATATATTTTTTTTTTTCTAACTGCCGCTAAATATTTTTTGTTTTTAACTTTGAATTTATTACGTTAAATGTTTTTTTTTTAATTCTTGTCCTGTTCTTTTTCAAGGTTTATTATTATGCACAAAAAAAAAGACATTAGCTTTTTTGCAGAACCCATTTTTCAGAGTAGCCCATGATTTTTTTTGGGCAACGCCTTTTTGTTTTAAAAACACAAACATTTTGCTCAAAATTAGCGCTCATCCTGCCTTTTGAACAGAAATTTTTAAGCCAGTGAGAACTTAACATTTACTTTGTTCACGAACCTCTTTCATTACCATAGATCATCAAAAACATTAAGAATTCGAAGGCTACTGGACCAGACAACATATATAACATACACCTTAAACACTTGGGCCCACAAGGAATACTAGCTCTCACAAATATCAGCACATATTCATACCAACACTGTATTATTCCTGACATATGGAAACAAGGTAAAATTATTACACTACTCAAACCAAACAAAAATCCAACAGAACCAGCTTCCTATAGACCCATTACTTTACTATGCACACCTTCCAAAGTAACAGAAAGACTAATCTTACAAATCACCAACCCACACATTCCACTATCGCCTACTCAACATGGATTCAGACCTCACCACTCAACCACGACATTACTCACTAACCTCACGCAGCACATCATGGATGGCATCAACTCCAGACGACCAGCTCAACGTACACTATTAGCAACAATAGACATTAGTAAAGCATTTGATGCTATCCCACGCTTCCCTCTCATAAACAAAATACTCAACACAAACATGCACAATAACACCAAAAGGTGGCTGAGCAACTATCTCTCAGGAAGATACTCACATGTCACATTTAATGGCAAGTCATCCAAAAACAAGCTTTTTCCGAACGGGGTCCCTCAAGGCTCTGTTCTCTCACCAACACTCTTCAACTTATACATGCATGACATTCCAACACCCATAGATAACAAGCTTACCTTATCATCATATGCAGATGATATCACTCTAACATCCACCCACAACAACATCGACACCGCTACAAATAACCTACAAACATACATAAACAGTATACAAGACTGGCTCACACACAATAGACTCAAAGTAGCGCACACAAAATCAACCATCACCTTGCTTACGAGCAACACAAAAGAACACCAGGTAATTCCACAGCTTACACTAAACAACATCAACATTCCACACACTCACAGAACCAAAATACTTGGTGTCACATACAACACATCATTATCTTTTGCAAACCACATTCAGGACATTAAAAACAAGTGTACGTCAAGACTTAACACGCTTAGGGTACTAACAGGCACAAACTTTGGACACCAGCAGGAAACAACATCACTCATATACAAACAATATATTCGCTCAGTTATGGACTATGCTAGCCCATGCTGGGCACCCATTATCTCAAACACACACATAAACACCTTACAAACAATACAAAACAACGCACTTCGTATCATTACAGGATGCACTCAAACAACACCAATAGAACATTTGCACACAGAAACAAAAATACTAAAAGTTAGGGAACATTTAGACATGAGGGGAACACAATTCATGGCAGCAGCGACAACTAACCCACAACACCCTTGCCACTACATGTACAATCATGCACCAACACCTCGCACCATTAAGGTAACACCAGAGAGACATTATAACCAAATACTCCATTCCATACCACGCCCCACAGACATCACACAGTACAGAAAACACATACACACACACCTAACCCACAAAGCACTGACACGACTCGGTCCGAATGGGGTCCTAGGTGCGAAGCCGCCACCCATTAACAAGTCAGAGATCAGCCTGAGCAGATCGGATCGAGTTAACTTAGCACGATTCCGATGTGGACATCACCCCAACTTACGGACATATAAACACAGACTAGACAACTCCATAGACGACACCTGCCACCTGTGCCAGGACACACCACAAACAATTGAACACATTATGACAGACTGTACCGCTCTAGCACAACAACGAACACAACACAACATCACTAGTGCGCTGAACCTCTGGTCCACTCCGGAGAGGGCGATCGGTTACCTGCGTGCCGTCGGCTTGCTCGATCAGGGTGGGCTGATCGGCTAAATAACAACAACAACAACGAACCTCTTACATTTTTAGTGCAACTTCACAAATTTGGTCTCACTGGCTTTGGATGTGAAGCTCAAAATTTTTATGACTGGTATTTTTTGTAAATTTAAGGATTGACTTGCTTTTCCTCGATTTCACAGAAGAGTGTAAAATTTTGGGATCACTTTAACATATTGCTTCCCAAAGCATTTGGGAAGCAATATGTTAAAGTGATCGCTCTTGGGAAGCAATATGTTAAAGTAATCCCTCCTGGGAAGCAATATGTTAAAGTGATCCCTCCTGGAAAGCAATATGTTAGTGATTAACACTGGGAAGCAATATGTTAGAGAGAGGTTCCTAGGAAGCAATATGTTAAAGTGATCCGAATTTTGTACAAGCGTGGTCTGACTAGATGCACAAAATTAGTTATTATTTTTTAACACAAACAACCAAAATTGTAAAATAGCTCCGTTGGGAAGAGATTAGAACTCTCGACGAATAAGAAGACAGTGAGAAAAAACAGAAGGATCCCCTCCCCCCCACACCCACACACACACGCACAGACATACACACACACACCGATAAAGAAAGAAAAAAGATAAAGAAAAGATAGCGATCGAGAGAATAAGAAAAGAAGCGACAAAAAACAGAAAAGCGAAAACGAGGGAGAGGGAGAGAGAGAGAGAGAGAGAGAGAGAGAGAGAGAGAGAGAGAGAGAGAGAGAGAGAGAGAGAGAGAGAACAACCACTTGGATCATAAAATCTAAATGCAAAAATTATATAACAGCTCAAAATATCTTATATATATTATAACGCAAGTACCAGATTTAGGGCAATATATTATTCGAAATTTATATTTTCAAAATTAATCTTACATTATGACCGCTGCGCAGTCACGAGAGAGAAAAAGATTAATTGCTTCATGACCTACGTTCATTAATCATTTATTCTGTTGACTGTGTACACTGCAATTTTAAATATAATGGTCTTCCCCAATACCAGTAAGGGAATGTAGGATTTGTGAGCATTTCTAAGCAAACTCTCCTTTCATACCATTAATAAACCTACCAAATTGCTTCCATATAGGGATTATCCCTCCTCACATATTCATTTTAAAACTTTTCAAGAATAAAACCAAAATAAGCTAATTGTATATCCGTGAAATATTGCAATTTATATTATGTTGGCCATTTTTTAGCCTAGATTTTGCCCAATTTTATTTATCTGCGAGTTTATCATTGACACGCACTCGTGAAATATGGTTTAAAGAAAATTTTGGGCAATTTGCAATATTTGACGAATGTTTGTTGAAACTAAATGTCTAATTCTCGCTCATATATATCTTTGATAGGTGTACTTTCGAAAACCCGAGTAGCGCATGCGTCAAAAGTCGAAAACAAACGAATGTAGATTTATTTTTAATTTGCCTTCAAAAGTTCTACTTCCCAAGAGACATATTTCCAAGGAGTTCGTTTAAAATACTAAAGAACAAAGCTGGGGGATTACAATCTACAAATTTTCCATTAAAACAATCCAACCGTGAGCTATCTCAAGCCACTCTGAGAACTGGGGAGGAAAAGCAGTGACGAGCCCGCTGCACTTAATTTATTTGGATCGATTCAATTCTCCTTTTAAAGAGAACTTATTTTTCCCGGTTGATGACGTCACCTGAATGCCCTCTGGTGGACGAAAGGCATAAAACGGAACAACTAACCAATCCTTGAAACGAACGCATTATAGCCAAAAGACATGAAAATAATTATGCTTAATTTACACTAAACAACCTTTCACTATTAAACAAATGTTGCTTTACAACCTTGTAAAAATTATTTCATATATATATTTTATATATTTCAAAAAAGAAATTAAAATTTTAACCATTTTGAAAAGCGATTCTAATTTCAGGTATTTATTTTCAAGCTTTATATATATACTGTATATATATATATATATATATATATATATATATATATATATATATATATATATATATATATATATATATATATATATATATAATACTTTATATTACGACCAATGCAATATCTATTACGAATAATGTAGTAAGTTTCCAACCTCAGATTTTTCCCTTAATATTTTATTTATACGGTGCGTTCGAAAAGTCAACAAGTGTAGACGAGTTGCTCTATGCCTGTAAAATGGTGGAAAACACTTTGAACACATGGTGTAAAATCAAAGGGTTATGTAATAAAATCACTAAATCATGGTTCAATGAAAACATTGTAGTTTTTCAATTTCCTATGCGTTTAACATAGCACTACGGAGAGACTTTTCGAACGCACTGTATTTGACCATTAATTTTTTCATGAAAAGCTCTCTCTTCCGCTTTACGCGAGTATATATATATATATATATATATATATATATATATATATATACATATATACATACAGGGTTGATAAACCAAAATGAAGGTTTTTTCCTGAAAAATATTTATGTAACAAGTCATTTCTGGGAACACCTTTTTGGATCAGCCTGTATATTTGGCTTTGGTTGGTTGTTTCGCCTTACGTCTTTCGTCCAATTGAGGGTATTCAGACGGCAGTAATGCTACCAAATCGGGAAAAATGAGTTTTCTATAAAAGAAGAATTGAGTCGAGCCAAATACATTACGCGCAGCGAACTCATCATTGCGTGCAATCCCCATTTTTCAGACCGGCTTGAAATAGCTTCGCGAGGTTATTTTTTGTTGTGATTTTTGTGAAGAAATTTCATATATGAATTGTATTCTTCGTCTTTATCAAATACTTTAAATTTTTAATTCTAGACCACATTCAGTTACCCAATTTTCATCTACGTCACGCCTCATAGGAGCTAAATGGCCAATGTCGTAACACTGCTTCTAGTCCATCAGCGAAGTTAAGCGACATTGAGTCGGGAGAATAGTTGGATGGGAGACCTTCCTTTACATCCAGGTGATGTAGCGATCCCACATTAAAATTTAGGACTTCTCCAGCATATGACCGTAGATGTTGCGAAGAAGTTTAACAACCTCATCAACCAACTTCGCACTTCACCGACATTTTTAAAATTATCTGAACCTCTTTTTAATTTATTTTCCGAATGTTAGTTTGGCTAATTTTAACTTCAACGTTAAACTGATTTTAACTTTCCTTATTTTATTTTACAGTTTAATATCACCTTTTTATTTTTCCAAGATTACTCCATTTACGTTATTCAGTAAGGAAATAATCTGATATTCTCGTATAACAAGTAAAAATATTCTTTAAAAAGAAATTTCAACCTTCATATATTATTCGTAAACTTTGACACTAAAAGCTTTGCATAAACGATGGGCAACTTTTTATAATCTGTGACTAAACTCTCTTATAAAAATGATTACAACGCCCAAACTTTAGACTTAAAAACCTTCGCCGCTCTTTCTGTTTTCTTTGATGGGCGCTTTTAAATGACAATCTTTTATCGGTCGAAATATGATGGCTTTGAACGACGCTCCGAGATGAATCCATTTCCACGTTCGCGAAATTTAACTATAAACGCTTCGTTATGAGACCCCCCTCCCTTTGAAGGACCGCCTACCCCCCGCCCCCCTATACTTTAATAAAAGCCGTTCGAAAAACCTATACAACCTCCGTATAGGGTTTAAATAAAAGAATTTAGGAACCTCTTCATGCAACAATCCATCAGCAGAATACATCACAAAAACCCTTTTTTGAAGTTATTTCAGAAGCATCCTTTAAAAAGAGTTCTTTTGAAAGAATTTATTTAGAAGAGCCCTTTTAAAAGAACCTTTTTTAAAGAGTTCTTTTAGAAGAGCACCTTTTGAAGAGGCTTTTTAGAATATTTTTTGAAGAACGCCTTTTTAAAAGAATCTCTCCAGAGAGCATTTTAAAAAATGCTCTCTTGTAGCAACCTTAGACAAGCTTTCCTTCTCAAAGAGTCTGTGACTCCCAACTTTAGATGAACCACTGTCTCGAATCCGCTGCTGACTAGAAGACATTTTTTAAAAGAATCCTTCTTCAGGGCCTCTTAAGAAGAACCTCTGTAAGGTTTAGACAACCAGTTCAGGAGAAGCATCTGAGAAAAGATTTTTACATTAGAATCCGGTGAGAGAAAAGAGATTTTCACAAAAACAAAAATTTTGGAAGAAAGAACAAGTTAATTGTATGTTATTCAAGGAATATTTCCAGTAACCCCTTTAAACCCCTATCAGGTGTGAAAGACCTTTGTGTGAGGATTCCCCCCCCACTCCCAAAATCAAAAACTTCCAAAGGCGTTCTATTTTCATGAAACTATGCCATTAACATCCCAACACCCAAGGCCCTTTCTGGGAACAACATAAAAAATACCGTTTAAAACCCAAAACCTCATTCGGGGAACACTTCTGAATGAAACCCCCTAACCTCAATAAAATGACTCTTTCATAAGAGCTCTTTAGAACCCTATAAATAAGAAAAAACAACCCTTTACCCATACCTATTTTGACGACGATAAAATAGAGTCGACGACAAGGACGACAACGACTACAATAAATTCTTTATTCAAACTAGAATTCCTTTTAAGACCTTCACGAAACTCATTTTAGAAACAGTGTCATAAAATAGGCCGTAATAAGCAACCATATTTCGTGGCCGAAGGAGAAAAAATAAGAGTGGACTATATGCTGAGAAGAAAAGAAACTTCTAATGCAGTTTGCATATTAAAAACCTTTTAAAATTCAACACTATATATATATACTGTATATATATATATATATATACATATATATATATATATATATATATATATATTAATATATATCATGAAGATGCATTACATTTTGGATGAAAAGAATGTTTAAAAAAGAAAAAAATTTAAATAGGCCCCCAAAACACGAGCATTTACGAAAACAAGAGACCAAATTTGAGGAAATAAGTAAAAGTACTGTTTTGAAAGAAAAGGAAAAGTGGGGGAGGGGGGTAAAAAAAAGAGAACTGTTGAAAATACAGTAAGAAAACGGTGACCTTTATTATCTATCCGTGAAACACAAACAATGAAAGAGAGAGAGAAGAATTGGCAGTTGAGGCCATCAAAGAAAACTCAAATATTTCTTCTGCTTTGTTGAGGAGAGGGCAAACAACCGACGTATTATAGGACTTCTGAAGGAAAGATGCAATATACAAACTGACGACTTGTAAAGAAAAAAAAGAAGCAGAGATGAAATATAATAAAAACGCCTTCTTTCATATCGTTTCATGTCTCAAATAATATGATAATGTAAATGAGTGAGAAGTGAGATTCATTCACGTTTGGAATAAGAGCCGAATGAAGCACTAGGAACTATTTTACAGACCTAAACTTTATATATATATATATATATATATATATATGAAAATTATTTCACGAAGGTAACACGTGCAAAATATTTATGATGAATAAAACCACGAAGGAAAGGAAACACAAAATGGTGCTCAAGCGCTTTCATCTAATGACATCCTCAGGAACACTGAAGTACATAAAAGGGTGACAGCCTATATATAGGTTACAGAAAGAAAAAAAAAATAAAAATAAATAATATATATATATATATACATATCTATATATATATATATATATATATATATATATATACAGTATATATATATATATATATATGCAATAAACGGAGAAGTAAAAATAAAAATTAAAAATTAAAGGATTATCAGAGAGGCATACAGATTTGTAAGGAAAAATATCGATTTTTAGCACAAGATCAAATGAATTATAAAAATACAAATTTATACTGGAAATCTGCCCGGGTTTTAACACTCTGCCTTTTTTGGTTAAGTTTCGATGTATATAAAAATAAAATTAAAATTAAAAGTTAATAAAGTAGCATACAAGTTTACCAAAGATTTAGCGTTCTACCCTTCTTATCTAAATCTGCTTTGAAGGAATTCAAAACAACAGGATCGAGTTGAAAAAGACCTTTGCTTATGTTGAAGTTATTTGAAAGTTGGATAATGGCAGACTCAAGAATATTTCTATTAACAATGTTGCTAGAGTGGAATAAAACTGAAGCATTATTCCAATCAATACAGTGGGATAACTCTGACAAATGGACAAAAATGGCACTGGACAACTGTCCTGTTCTAACGCAATATTGATGCTGTTTTATACGTGTGTGCAAATCCTTTCCCGTCTGACCTATGTAAAAGGAATCACATTGTTTACACCCAATTTTATAGATAATGCCTGAATTATTGGTAGGGCTATTTTTTACTATGATATTTTTCACAATATTGTTATATGAAAATACTACATTAATATCCAAAAGTTTAAGTACATTAGCAATGCCTAAAAAGCCCGGGAAAAATGGAAGTACTAAAATATTTTTTGACAAAGTACGAGTGTTATTATTGACACGATAGAAAGTTCGTTTTGCCTTGTTGAGACAAGATTCCATAAACGCAGATGGATAACACAGATCACTTCCAATACCGTTGATTTTTTCCAATTCGGCATCGATGTATTCCGGACTGGCGATCCTAAGGGCGCGGAGAAACATTGATGAAAAAATGGCCTTCTTACTGGGGGTGTCATGTCCCAAGTAAAAGTGTACGTAGGACAAATTGTTTGTTGTTTTCCGATAGATACTAAACTTAAAACCTGGGCTTTCCCTATGTACACGCACATCCAAAAATGGGATTGAATTGTCTTGTTCCACTTCTAAAGTAAACTTAATGGAGGGGACTTGATCATTTAACTGAAGGAGGAAGTTATCCAGGTCACGATTCATGGGCCAGATACACAAAATATCGTCGACGTACCGCAACCAAGGGATGCCAACCCCCAGGATTCTCGGAATGTAAGTAATTTCGAAAAACTCCATATAAATATTGGAGAGGAGGGGCGATAAGGGGTTGCCCATGGCCATCCCAAAAACTTGTTGATAATACTCGTTATTGAAAGTGAATTTACAGTCTTTGATGCAAAGCTTAATAAGATCCAAAACAATGTGTGAAGGTAGTGGCAGGTCATACTTATGTAATTCTTGGGAGAGAAAGTCCAGCATATCGTCAATCGGCACTTTTGTAAACAATGAACAAACGTCAAAACTGATCAATGTATCGTTAGTTTCAGTACGTGCATTATTCAATTTTTCAGTAAGATCCATGGAATTTTTTACATGTGAATCAGAGATAGTTCCGAGAATGGGGGACAAGACTTTGACAAGCCATTTGGAGAGTTTATAAGTAATACTGTAGAACCCACCGAGCTAATAATAGGGCGCATAGGGTTGCCAGGTTTGTGGGTTTTAATAAGACCGTAAAGGTAGGGCAGAGAAGGTGAAGTGGACATGAAAAGCGGAATTAAGTCCTTATGATCTTTGAGAATGCGTTTCAAGCCACTATTAAATGATTTGATGACGTCATCCTGCGGGTTCTTCCTAAGTTTGCTGTATGTGGCGGGGTCCTGGAGAAGCTCGTTCATCTTTCCGATGTAGTCCACTTTGTCCATAATAACTATGGTGTTAGCCTTGTCTGCTTTAGTAATATGGAGCTCCCCATCTTTTTTTAATTGTGAGAGGCTATTGCGAAAACGTTTAGGAAAGTTATCTTCGTAATTACTATTCGCCGCACTATAAACGTAGTGGAACAAGACAATTCAATCCCATTTTTGGATGTGCGTGTACATAGGGAAAGCCCAGGTTTTAAGTTTAGTATCTATCGGAAAACAACAAACAATTTGTCCTACGTACACTTTTACTCGGGACATGACACTCCCACTAAGAAGGCCATTTTTTCATCAATGTTTCTCCGCGCCCTTAGGATCGCCAGTCCGGAATACATCGATGCCGAATTGGAAAAAATCAACGGTATTGGAAGTGATCTGTGTTATCCATCTGCGTTTATGGAATCTTGTCTCAACAAGGCAAAACGAACTTTCTATCGTGTCAATAATAACACTCGTACTTTGTCAAAAAATATTTTAGTACTTCCATTTTTCCCGGGCTTTTTAGGCATTGCTAATGTACTTAAACTTTTGGATATTAATGTAGTATTTTCATATAACAATATTGTGAAAAATATCATAGTAAAAAATAGCCCTACCAATAATTCAGGCATTATCTATAAAATTGGGTGTAAACAATGTGATTCCTTTTACATAGGTCAGACGGGAAAGGATTTGCACACACGTATAAAACAGCAACAATATTCCGTTAGAACAGGACAGTTGTCCAGTGCCATTTTTGTCCATTTGTCAGCAGTTATCCCACTGTATTGATTGGAATAATGCTTCAGTTTTATTCCACTCTAGCAACATTGTTAATAGAAATATTCTTGAGTCTGCCATTATCCAACTTTCAAATAACTTCAACATAAGCAAAGGTCTTTTTCAACTTGATCCTGTTGTTTTGAATTCCTTCAAAACAGATTTAGATAAGAAGGGTAGAACGCTAAATCTTTGGTAAACTTGTATGCTACTTTATTTACTTTTAATTTTCATTTTATTTTTATATACATCGAAACTTAACCAAAAAAGGCAGAGTGTTAAAACCCGGGCAGATTTCCAGTATAAATTTGTATTTTTATAATTCATTTGATCTTGTGCTAAAAATCGATATTTTCCCTTACAAATCTGTATGCCTCTCTGATAATCCTTTAATTTTTAATTTTTATTTTTACTTCTCCGTGATCAGTCTTTCCTCATTCGTGATCAGTCTTTCCTTGTGAACAGACGTGTTTTATCGAGTGTCGAGTGTTACCAATTGAATAAGTGGTTTTCGTTGAAGTGTTTTAAAAAAAAGTGTTCCGTGCATTCTTAACTAAATTACTTCGTGCTACTAATCATTCATTAACGAATATATTTCATTTATTGACGTTATTCAGTACTATATTATTTGATCAAACCAAGGCTACTGCCTTGTTTGTTTTTCAAATCAATCAGAAAACGTGCAGTCATAAGGTTGAAATTCCCTTGGTTTGCCTATGTTGTTTTTCAAATCTATCATAAACGTGGCGTCTTAAGGTTCAGTTTTCCTTCACACACTACCTGACCTCCAAAAGGGTCACCTACCATGGGAAAAAAACGATTAAGTCAGTAAACAGTGACCAGATAAGTTTCATTTAATACTTTTTCTTTAACATTTCTTTCGTCGGTAGCTTAATTCTATATTAATTTAGTAATAATTCTATATTAATTTAGTAATAAATTTGTGTTACAAGAACCTGTTTCTGCGTTTCAAGAACGCGGTAGACCTACGTCGTAATTTATTAATTTCCAAACGCTCTTTTTTTTTTTTTTTTTTAACTAATTAAAAGCATGGCACCCCCATCAAGTACTTGCAGTCGCTGTGAAGGGAAATTTGCTGCTTACGCGTTTACAATGGCTAATAATAATGATCAGTTAGTTTGCAGGTGGTGCTCAAGCATGGAAGTGCTGAGGAACGAGTTAGAACGTGAGAGGGAGGCCAGGGTGAGACTTGAAGAAAGCGTGATGCTCCTGACGGCAAAATTAGAATCCCTTGAGACTCCAGTTACGACCCCTCCTGCCTCAGTTTCTATTAATAATATAAATAGTACTAATAGCCCTCTCTCTTCCCCTAGTTCCCAACCCTTCGTTCGAGTGCAAAATGGAGCCCCATTGAGAAAAGCAAAGACTTGTCTACCAGTAATGACAAGCAATAAGTTTTCTGTTTTAGGGTTCGAAGATACTGATGAACCGGAAATACGACTCGTTGGTGATTCCACTGTTCGAGGGCAGCTCGAGGAATTCTGTGGGAGAAACCCTCGTCGTAGGCGCCGTTACTCTACCCTGGTGCAAGGGTGGAGGAAATAACTAATAATGTTGACCATTTTACAGTACCGCCGAGGACACAACGTATGTTATTCATGTCGGTACTAATAACGTTTTAAATTCTAGAGCGGAAGAACTGCTGGCTAGGTACAGGGCCTTATTAGAGCGACTAAAGGAGAAAACTAATAAGATTGTTTTAACAGGTATACTTCCTCGAATTATCCAACGTAACGATTTCTACAGCAAGGCGACCTATATTAACAATAACCTAAAGTCTCTTTGCCAACATGAAGGAGTGCATTTTGTGAATTTTTGGAACAGTTTCTACGGCAGCAGGGACTTGTTCCTCGAAGATGAACTTCATCTTAATGACGTTGGAGCTGCGCATTTAGGAAGACTATTTCATAATACTGTCTCTTCTTTTCAGGCTGCCGTAACTCGAACGGTCCCAGCGTAAATTCCAGTTATTTCCCCTGCGCTCGCGAAGGTGTCGTAATTACAAACAATTTGAAGGTTCTATCCTTAAATGCTCGTAGCCTACGAAATAAAATAAATGAATTTTTTTCTTTAATTGCTTGTAAAGACTATGACTTAATTGCGATAAACGAATCGTGGCTTAGCACTGAAACACGTGACTTTGTAGAGGAGTATCAAATTAAAGGTTATAGACTTTTTGTTAAAAACAGAATAGGTAGGCGAGGAGGCGGTGTTATGTTGTATATCAAAGATAATATTGCGAACGTTATAGAAGTAAAGCCACTCAATTCCAGAACCGATAGATTCGACTATAGCAGAACTTAAATTAAACGACTTCAAACTTCTTGTTGCGGTTATATATAGGCCCCCTAATCAAACAGCTGATACGGACGAAGCGTTATATCGTGAACTAAAGAGAATAATCGGTAGTGAGCAGGCTTTAGTTATGGGTGACTTTAATTGCGCCAACGTGAATTACGATACAATGCAGGGAGACGCGGAAGGTAATCGTTTAGTTAATTTTCTCGAGGATAGCTTTCTTATTCAAAAGGTTGGGGAACCTACGAGGTTGGACAGTATTTTAGATTTAGTAATACCTACGGATGATAGGCTAATTACTGATCTTCAAGTAATAGAACCGTTAAGCAATAGCGATCACAATATGGTGGAGTTTGTCCTCTCAGTAAGTCACTCGAAACCAACTAACTCGACTAAAATTCTTAACTTCCAGCACGCAGACTTTTGTAAATTTCGAAATAAATTGTCACACGTCAATTGGGAAAACGTGATGGGGAACTCCAACGCAAAACTAATGTGGGAATCGTTCGAAACAGTATTTAGGACTATAAATGAGGAATGTGTACCGTACAAAATTAAGCGTGCGAAAGTAAACAACAAGACCTTGTGGTTTACTTCTAGAGTACGAAACATTATAAAGAGTAAAGATAGGGCTTATAGGCAACATAAGTGCGATAAAGACAATTTGTTGTTACGAAACAACTACATATCTCTGAGGCGTGAAGCGAAAAGTGTAATAAAAAAGTCCAAGCGCGAATTTGAAATCTCCATAGCTCGTGACGGTAAAGAAAACCCCAAGCGATTCTTTCAATACGTCAATAATAGAAATCCAGTAAAAAGTGTCTTGGGTCCATTGAAAAATGTAAATGGAGATCCAGTCTCTGGAAACAAGGAAATTGCTACCTTGCTAAACGAATTTTTTACGTCAGTTTTTACTATAGAAGATGTAACGAATATCCCTACGGTCATAGACATAATACCTTTTGATAATGGTAATATTTTGGATAATATTGTCGTTAGTGAAGGGGAAGTAATGCGCTATATTGATAAAATGAAAACGCGTAAATCACCGGGTCCGGATTCCATATATCCCATACAACTAAAAGAATTAAAAGATAGCATTGTTGTGCCGCTAACAAAGATTTTTAATGCGTCTATTTCTGAGGGGTGCGTACCAGATAATTTCAAGTTAGCAAACGTAACACCTATCTTTAAGAAAGGCGATAAAGGTGCGGCGGGAAATTATAGGCCAATCAGTTCAACGTCTGTTGTAGGTAAGCTACTTGAATCAATAATTAGGGATCGTACAGTCGAACACTTAGAAGTGCATAATCTGGTTAGAAACATGCAGAACGGTTTTAGGCGAAACAAATCTTGCTTAACTAATCTTTTAGAATTTTTCCAAAGCGTGGTTGACGTTTACGATAGACATCGGGCGGTTGATGTAGTGTACTTAGATTTTCAAAAAGCGTTTGACACCGTGCCGCACAAAAGACTCATTGGAAAAACTAAGGCTCATGGAATCAGGGGTGTAGTAATAAATTGGCTAGAAGAGTGGTTGCGAGGCAGGAAACAGAGGGTGGTCGTTGATGGAGCGGAGTCGTGTTGGGCTAATGTAGCGAGTGGCGTTCCTCAGGGTTCTGTATTGGGCCCCTTGCTTTTTCTTATATATATTAACGATTTAGATGTCGGCCTAGTCAGTACAGTTTCAAAGTTTGCGGATGCACGAAGCTGGGTGGTAGGGCGATTAATGACGAAGATAGAGGTAAAATTCAGGAAGATCTTAATAAAATCGTTGATTGGTCAGTCACATGGCAAATGAGATTTAACGTGGATAAGTGCAAAATTTTGCATATAGGTTCGCGTGACGGTAATTTTGCGTATAGTATGTCAGGGAAAGATTTAACAAGCGTAGAGCAGGAAAAAGATTTAGGAGTTATCGTCACTGGTGATTTAAAAGTAGCGAAACAAAGTACAGCAGCGGTCAATAAGACGAACAAAGTGTTAGGTTTTATAGCTCGAAATTTTGAGTACAAATCGCGCGATATTATAGTTCCTCTTTATAAATCATTAGTTAGACCCGATTTGGAGTACGCGGTACAATTTTGGAATCCGCATATGCGCAAAGATATAGACAAAATCGAAAGAGTTCAAAGACGAGCAACTAAGATGATTCCGTCTCTTAGGTCAAAGTCGTACGAGGATAGGCTTAAGGAGTTAAAATTGACTACACTCGAGACTAGGAGGTTAAGGGGTGATCTAATCCAGGTTTTCAAAATTATGAATGGGTTTGATAACGGAGATAGAGATAGCTTTTTCGAAATATCTCAATATAATAGGACTAGAAATAACGGGTGTAAGTTGACAAGTAGAAGGTTCGAGACAGCAGTTGCCAAAAACTTTTTTACGCATAGAATAGTAAATACCTGGAATAGTTTGCCGGTAGAAGTAATTAGTAGCACGTCTATAAACATGTTTAAAAATCGATTAGACGCGCATGTTGATAGAAAGGGTATAGTTTAAGGTAGTAAAATTAAGCCTTTGTGGGGATAGATCCCACAGCTCAACACAAGTGTTGTGGGATATAGGGAGGCAGCGTCTTGGGTTAGGGGATACTCTCTGTCCTTACACACCCCATTTAAAGAGATTCCTCTGCCGAGCGGTGCCCCCCATAGTTCTGTGAGGTATTGAAAAACTCATGATCTTCACTTGCCCCACAAACACCTTTAAATGGGAGACCCATAATGGGTGCACACACATTTCTACATTCCTGTACAGTCTTTACAGCCACAACTACACTTTTCCTCGTAAGTGTATATATTGTAATGTATATGGTTGTAAATTTTGACTTGGTCCGCAATCGATATGGACCGTGACTTGATGGATACCGTAATGAAATTGACTGGATTCTTTGGATCTGATATATTTGCATGTGCGTTATAAATAGATATAGAGTGTAACATATTTGTGGATAGTAGTTTATTATGACTTGATCCTCTGGATCCAGAGATTCTATCCTTAGTTTTAAATCGATAATTAATTATTTTTAAATTGATAATTATTTAGTTTCGTAAAAATTGGTCGTTGCCAATTTACCGGCAGTTTTACATGAATTTCTTATGTTCTTGTGGTTCGGAACCCACGTAAAATTGTAGGTCCCCTCCGCCACCACGGAGGACATACACAATACACGATTACGAACACAGTTAGGTAGACCAGCCATGAGTGGATCCTAGGGTCTTTGTTGGTCTGAAACATTATAACATTATAACATTATTATATATAGGCTGTCACCCTTTTATGTACTTCAGTGTTCCTGAGGATGTAATTAGATGAAAGCGCTTGAGCACGCACCATTTTGTGTTTCCTTTCCTTCGTGGTTTTATTCATCATAAATATTTTTCACGTGTTACTTTCGTGAAATAATTTTCATATATATATATATATATATATATACAGTATATATATAGTTAGTTAGTTAGTTAGTTAGAGTTAACAGGAAGAAGAGAAAACATTGGCATGTGTGGACCTGAGGTACGGTACGTTAATATTGATGTTATTATTAACTTTTTCTGTACTAAATTGGGGGTACAGTATGATGTATATGCACAGAGGAAAAGGAAGAATTAGAGGAGGAATAGAGGAAGAATTAAATTAAAATTAGACGACAAGGCGTTCGCATTCGTTTGTACACCATTTACGAGGACAAAAATTAGTCCATAAAGTAGAGTGTTCACAAAAGTAACTAGACACCACGATGATCATTGTCCTCAAGAAAAAATGGCAAAGCTCATCAATGGAATGCCAGAACGTGTGTGTGTCAGCTTTACATAAATGAAAAGGGGAAAGCAACACGATTCCAAATATATTGATTTAATAAATCCATTATTATTTATGGACTTTTATTATTCAATTAAAGACTACGGGAAAAAAACAAAAAAGAAAGGTGTCTATTTATTTTTGTCAACCCTCTGTATACGAAGGGGGAAAGGAATCTCAAACAAATAGTTACAAAAAGCATAAACAATGCATTTTATAGAGAGTCAACATTCAAGATATGAAAATTGTTGAAAAGTGAGTTTTTAATGGGGTTCATAGGAGGCGGGGCCTCCATAACTAGACACCAGGTTAGATTAAATTGGGTTAGGTTCGATTAGGTTAGATACAACCTTACCTTACAACCTTACAAAGGTTTCGCGCGATGATTCCTCATTTCGCGAAGGTCAAGCTTGTCGCCCCTCCTCTCGAGTTGGCCTGGTGAAGTAGTGAGTTGGTTTCTTGTGCTCTCCACCTCACATAGCCAGGTACGCCCGGCTCATCGGGGATTGTTCTGAGCCAGGCGTCTAGTCTTCTTTTGAAGATGTCCGCTGCAACTCCCTTCGTGTTTCTTAGGTCTTTGGGCAACTGATTAAACAGTTTTGGTCCTCTCACTACAAAACTCTTTTCTTTCAGGGTTAAGGATGTTCTTTCAGGGTTAAGGATGTTAGGGTTTATATAATTTTAAGTGCCAATTAATTGTTTCCTTTAAAATTATTTGTTGGTACGAAATTTCCCGTATTTAGTACACAACGTGAAGAGTAAAATTAATAACAAAATATAACTTTCGAATTAAGCCAATATTTACTTATTTGGGAATAGCACCAAATATACCAGGATTAGTCAGAATAGTTAAAGAACAAACCAGCTTATGGGTTTGCGTTTTCTTGCAGGCACAAAAATTCAAAAGATAAATCCAACGACGCAAGAATTTTCGAAAGAGGAAGAAAAAACTTCAGATGTTCACAAGAAAATCGTTTAAAATAACAAAATAATAAAAATTCTAAGTCAAATACAGCTCAGAGTGAAACGCTACGTAAACTTAATTTTAAACCAAATTTGGAGTAGAATAAGCCTTTGCAGATATGCAATAAAGAGACTAATGAAGAAATTGGAAAATACTGAAGATGTAAAACACAGTTTGAAACGGTGTGTTAGAGAAAAAAATGTAGAACACACCATCTTTTATTGTAAATTTGATGATAGCTAAGCCCAGTTAGCCTGAAAAAAATATGGAAAATCACTTCAAAGTTCCTTGAGGGTAATATGTCGTAGAAATTTACTGAACACTTTGCGACATGTTTTGGGGGATCCTATTTATTTATAAATACAGATTGGCGCAAAAGACAGGAACCATAGGCACATTTTAATAATTTGTGTCTTAATATATGTTTTGTTCTTTTCAGGTTTGTTGTTGAACCTATTGCACAGAAACTGACAATAGATGAACGGGTGGAGATAGTTTTAATGTGTGCAAGGCGTTGTAACACACACCGTTCAGTTGCTACTGCTTTTAATGGCAAACACCCTGAGAGGCCGCCAGTTGTTCAGGCATCAGTTGGAAAACTGTTCACTCGATTCAAAGAAACGGAAAGTGTCCATGATCGACCGCGTAGTGGCTGGCCAAAACGTTCAACCGATGCAGCAACATCACTAACGTTACTCAATCACCTCGAAAACAGCCCACGTAAGTCCTTAAGAAAGTTATCCCAGGAAACGGGTGTCTCCAGAAGATCCATTCAACGAATTCTTACAACAAATCGTTTCCACCCCTACAAAGTCCAACTCGTTCAGGAACTGCACGGTGACGACACAGACCGTCGTGTAGAGTTCTGCCAGTGGTTTCTACAACATCGACATTTTCAACGAAGGATCATGTTCAGCGACGAAGCGATATTTCACCTCAGCGCAGTGCTTCTTTTAAGAAAAATTTAGAGCTGCAGTTATATATATAGTATATATATAGTATAATTATATATAATTATATATCATATAATTACTATAAACATCCTATATTTTAGAACTGCACAATCTTTTTATTGGAACTACACTTTTTACAGACCTACACAGATTGTGTAGAGCTGCACATTAAAAGAAGCCCTGCCTCAGCGGTCGTGTCAATAGGCATAATGCCCGCTAGTGGGGCAATGGGAACCGTCACTGGATGGAGGAAGGACTTGTGCAATTCGATCCACGAATTATGGTGTGGGCTGCACTCTGGAGGAATCGGTTAATTGGTCCGTACTTTTTCGAGGCAATGTAACAGGTGAAACATATCTGCATATACTGCAAACATTTCTAATGCCCATACTGGACGACATTCCATTGGCAGAACGGTCGAAGATGTGGTTGCAGCAGGATGATACACCACCACATTTCGCAACCATTGTCCGGAGCTCTTTAGATGAAACATTCCCAAGCAAGTGGATCGGACGGCGAGGGCCCGTCGAATGGCCTTCTAGGTCTCCTCCAGACCTCACGCCTCTTGACCTTTTCTTGTGGGGCCATCTGAAGTCGGTAGGCTATGCTGATCAACCCAAAACCATATGTTCTCTAAAGGATAAAATTACATCTGAGTGTGCCAAAATCAGTACCAATGTGTTAAGGAATGTTCAAACATCATGCATTCAACACGTCAGAAAGTGTCTCCAAGTGGAAGGCCACCAATTCGAACATTTATTATAATTTAATAAAATGTGCCTATGGTCCCTCACTTTTGCGCCACCCTGTATATATAATTATATATACAGTATATTTAAAGCGACGGAGACTCTTTCAAGTACTTTCGCGATTTCCACTTTACAATACACCCGCTGTTCCATCGACACGGCCACGACAAAGATGACGTCACATCGCGAACCACACCTCAACCTCGTTAGAAGGACTTCTGGACACGTCACCTTGATTTCTTCCTCTGAAGAAAATCCTTAGTGACACGAGAGATCCCACCATGTAAAAACATATACAGGCCCGCATTGGCCTGGTGTCATTCACCTTACTTTATATAGAGACTAATCATTACCTCGCACATTATTATAATATTGAAGTCATTATTCAAATGCACATTTATTCATTTCAACTGAACTTGTATTCAAACAACTGCAACTTTTATTTTGTCTGATTCATAAATCATTTATTTTTGTGTAACAAAAGAAGAAACCTCACTCTATTAACTTCCTTAATTAATAACATTATTTGTTCTGCAAAAGACCTGGGGACCTCAACATTCAATCAGCAATCATAATTAATAATCATTAACATTATTAATTATTATTATTATAGTGCCAACGAGGATATATATATATATATATATATATATATATATATATATAAAACACCTTGTTTAACCTCGGTTTTGATTCCGCCCGAATTGTTCATTCTTACGAAGGTCAAGCTTGTCACTCCACCTTAGACCTAAAGTGTAACGTGGAATCCTAACCACGTCCCACTAACAGCCCAACGTTTTAACCACTAGACTACCCATGGTACCCATTTATCGACCAACCAATTTTTTTTTATTGTGTGGAAGGATGAACAGCTGGGTTTTGCTGCGTCTTGCCGTCCGTCACCGGGTCTTGATCCCAGGGCCGATGGATTCGTACCGTAGTCAGCGACGCTCACCACTACACTACCGAGGCGCATTATATATAGGCCCATTATATATATATATATATATATATATATATATATATATATATATATATATATATTACTCAGTTATCGAGAAAACAGAAACATTTTTTGGATTAAAATAATCAGAATGAGTCTACATAAGGAAAATAGATGGACGCTTTTAAAATTCAAATGAATGCACAAATGGAAAAAACAAGAAATTCAGACGAGAAATGCCTTTTAATCCTAAAGGAGAACAACTCTCGTTTAATGTCTATCTCTCTCTCTCTCTCTCTCTCCTCTCTCTCTCTCTCTATATATATATATATATATATATATATATATATATATATATATATATATATATACGTTAACATTTAACCTTCTAATGAAGGCTGAAAAGACCAAAACAAGAAATATATATACAGTGGCAAACTTATTTCCGAGCTTACTGCAGCGTTTTCACTAAATTTCTCTTGGAGTCCATTTGTTTTTCCAGGTCCTGAAATATGGTCTGCCTTCAGCCTCTGAGGGACAAACCTGGGCAGGGAATAACATCAGAAAACTTTATATATATATATATATATATATATATATACATCTCGGGTCGGCAAAATAAAAAGGGAGACCTTTTAAATCCTTCATATCTCGGCAAATACGATACATAGAACCATGAAATTTTAATATGTTAGTACTAGGTAATTGTATGGTTTGTTTGCCATCTTTTAGCATTTTAGCTGAGAAATTGGATTTATACCGAATATTTCAGAAAAATCTTGCTAATCATAGGTTCAAGTTGATAATTAAAGCGATTTTAATTAACGTAAGCCAACTGCAGGAGGTTTGGACAAACTTCTCAAGAAAATCGATAAAACCGGAGATATCAAAAGAATACCAGGTAGCGGTATTAAATTTGGCCACCAAACAGTCCTGATTTAAATCCTGTCGATTACGGCCTTTGGGAAAATTTGTCACAGAATTTATCGGGTCAAAGTAAAAAATGTCGCTCATTTACGACAGCTTCTTCTGGAAAAATGGGATGAGCTACCACAAGAACAAATCAATAAAGCCATAGATGAGTTCCGTCCTAGACTGACAAAGGTTGTAGGAGTTCGTGGTAAACATATCGAGCAGTTTTTTTAACATCAAGATAGCACCATATGTGAGAACTTTTTATCTGCACATACAATGCAGTAGTAGTGTAAATGGAGAATTTCCAGTGGCATAAAGAAATGTTCAATAAATCCTTAATTTTCATTAGTTTTCTTTGAAATCCGCTCATAGTATAGGAAATTTACTTAGTTGTGGGATTGTGAAAAAAAAATATTGAAATCTGACCATAACTTTGGACTTTACAGCCAAAGTTCGAGGTCTCCCTTTTTTTTGCCGACCCGATATATATAGTTGGGCGTATGTTTTTCGTCTTGTTGTTTAAGAAGTTAATGCCTACAGTGTGAACAGTAAAGTTGTGTATAACATGAAAATTTCCTGTTACATATCAAAATAGGTTGAGAAAACATTTCTCTCAGAAGTGGGTTCCAAATTTGGGACCGCATACACTGTAACAGAGCGTTTTCTGACTCTCCTTTTGACTATACACCAAGAAGAGAACCTATACACGGTCACTGTTAAGAACCCTTTATTACTAGGGTTAACGTTAAAACTGCTAAACAGTCCATTTAGGTACAGTACAGGGTATTTCAGAAGTCTAGACTCATTGGCAGAATTCACTTTTTACTTTTATTTTAACATTTGTTCATACTGCTGCATGCCATTAACTCGCATACACATATCAATTTTTGCATATACGAGTAAGCTTCTCCGAATTAAATTCATAAATGAAATAAAGTAATAAATTAAATTATAAATAAATAACCCTAATGGCCTATGAGACTTCTGAGACACCCTGTATTTCGATTTGAATATTTACGAACCTTCCTGTTTAGAATATGTACGTAAACATATATGTACTTTAGGCCTGTATCTGTAGTTTTCGAACAGGATACAACTTCTTTTGCTATTATTTAGTGTTTCAATAATTTTTATGTCCAGTTTATTGCAAAAGTCATTTTAGAATAGGAAGACATTGCTTCTTAAGCATTTTGAGGTCTCACTCATAGCCATGGTGATGTTTCAAAACCTCTTAAGTAGCAAACCTTCACAGTTTGTCAGAAGAAGTACCTCACAATATCTAATGTCGTTTACGAGAGTTTGGAACGTAACTGTTTAACGATAAAAATGAAGCAGACGCTGAATCTAATGTTTGTGTACAGAAAACAAAGACATCCCGAAACCTTCTATACAAAGAAATATTAACTTCTATCGTCTCATATCACTCAAAAAGAAGTTTTAAAGATCATTTCTTCCATCTAAAGAAGTTATTTATCATTAAAAGAAGTTATTATATCATCTGACAACAAGACAACTTTCAAAAAGAAGTTATAAGTTCTAAATGTAGAAGGTTTTATGCCAACGAGAATAAAAGCGAGAAATTTGGAAGAAATGTTGTTTCTGAGATTCTGAAATAACACCGCTATGCGGTTTTACCCACGCTCCACTAATCACGTATTCTCATACGTGATTGGTGGAGCGTGGGTACACTCACACAATTACCATCAATTTCGTAATTCTTTTATCCGTATCTTTGATGTAACTTTACTCAACGTAACTTTACCCCGTAATATTACCGTAATTTTCACGTAACTTTTGCATATACAATTTTTCGTAATAATTATGTGCTTAAATTTTCGAGAGAAAACTTATAATGAACAAAGAGTTAATGAGATTCATTATACAGGATTGTACTCATCTATAGGTCCTATAGTTTCGTTTGGCTTTTATTCTACAGGGTGGCTCAGAAGTCGCGCACCATACTTATTGGTGCGGATGACCTGAATCTGGGATACGCGACTTCTGAGACACCCTGTATATGTTATAATGTTATAATGTTATAATGTTTCAGACCAACAAAGACCCTAGGATCCACTCATGGCTGGTCTACCTAACCATGTTCGTAATTGTGTATTGTGCATGTCCTCCGTGGTGACAGAGTGGACCTACAATTTTACGTGGGTTCCGAACCACAAAGCCTTAATTTTACTACCTTAAACTATACCCAATCTATCAACATACGCAACTAATAAACCTTTTCATTTTCATTTTCATTTAATTGCAAATCCAGCATGAAGCGGTGTTTGCCTGCAGTTACTTTGTTTTAATTATAATATAATTTTATAATACAGGGTGTACATAAAGTCAGGATCTATTTTTGTGAAGCACTTGGAAATTATATGGAATTCAATCATAAAATGATAAAGTGGTAACATTCATTAAATAATTAAGAGTAGGATTCGACGTGACGCCCATCAGTATCCCTGCACAGCTCAAATCGTTCCGCAGCATTTCTAAACACATTCTGGAGCATTTGCGGGGTTATGTTATCTGCAGCAGTTCGTATACGTGTACGTAAGTTTTCAAGACTCGTAATCTTCGTCTGATAGACGTGCGATTTGATAAAGCCCCATGCAAAGAAATCTAAAGGGGTTAAATCTGGTGATCTCGCTGGCCAAGGTCTTTGGTTGCTTCCGCGTCCGATCCAGCGATTTAGAAAACGTCCATTTAGATAATCCTGAACAATTTTGGCATAGTGACAAGGAGCACCATCATGTTGATAGACGACGGTACTAACAATCCTATCCCCGTCGTCTATCAACATGATGGTGCTCCTTGTCACTATGCCAAAATTGTTCAGGATTATCTAAATGGACGTTTTCCAAATCGCTGGATCAGACGCGGAAGCAACAGACCTTGGCCAGCGAGATCACCAGATTTAACCCCTTTAGATTTCTTTGCATGGGGCTTTATCAAATCGCACGTCTATCAGACGAAGATTACGAGTCTTGAAAACTTACGTACACGTATACGAACTGCTGCAGATAACATAACCCCGCAAATGCTCCAGAATGTGTTTAGAAATGCTGCGGAACATTTCAGCTGTGCAGGGATACAGAGTTAAATGAAACTTTGATCTACTCGTAACTCGATACAGTTTTGCCAGTGTACCTAACTCTGCGAGGCGGTCTTGGGAGAAGCCAGGAGATTAATGGCTACATGGTCTAAATTAATGGGTTAGGTTAAAAAATACCATGAGTCATCCACGCATTATGACGTCAGTATGTAACCTAACACCTTATCCCCCACCAGAAGCAGCAACAAATCGCTTAGGTAATACTATAGCGATTTGCTTTTGTCGGGGATATAAATAGAATATGACTCATCATGGAGAAATGAAAAATTTGAAATTTTTGTTTTATTTCTTTATTGTTTTATACCATACAGCTTAACATAAAATACAATTCGATTAACATATGTAAATGCATACTCATTTTTTTGAGATCCGTCAGGTGTATATTTACCAACATAAATACGACCTAATGGTTTAGATAAATCATTCGTTGATATCTTAATTAAAGTATTAGGGAATTGGGCAGTAATCTGTTCACCTAATTCACACACCTGCTTAAGTCTACGATAAATTCTAAACTCTTTAAAAGGTGAGTACCACTTTGTTCTTAGATGATGCATTACTTGCTCTGCACTATGAGTGGAGTCAAGATTAGGTTCAAACAAAACACAATGTGGAACAATTAAATATGGAGATGGTGATATCCCTACATTATGTCCCTTATCCTTTCCCTACCCTCCTTCTTACGACTTAATGAATCTTCATAATTAATAACATATCCAGACATATTCAGTTCTGGAATACTATGGAATGATACACCTGTTACTTGATAATAATTAAATTTTAAAATGGTAGATTTAGCCTCATTAGTTAAAAGATCCAAACACAAGGTATAATATCCATCTGCATTAACATCAAAAGTATTTTTAGACAAATAAACAAATTTCATTGAAGCTTTAAATATCTTCTCCTTTGAACGCCTTCTAACAATCTTTCGAGGAAAAGTCCGAACAAACTTCCTTCTTCGATTATGATGACGAAAGTAACCACGACGATACATCTTGAACAATAATTAATACACGTCAATCCGAAGCAATTGCAATGAAGAGAATGAAGTTTAAACAATTTGTGGGTCTATTTATAGATTCTGTTTACGTCATGTTATGACAAGAATCCTATCCCCTTAGAATCCCCCAGATGGAACCCTTGTCACTATGCCAAAATTGTTCAGGATTATCTAAATGGACGTTTTCCAAATCGCTGGATCGGACGCGGAAGCAACCAAAGACCTTGGCCAGCGAGATCACCAGATTTAACCCCTTTAGATTTCTTTGCATGGGGCTTTATCAAATCGCACGTCTATCAGACGAAGATTACGAGTCTTGAAAACTTACGTACACGTATACGAACTGCTGCAGATAACATAACCCCGCAAATGCTCCAGAATGTGTTTAGAAATGCTGCGGAACGATTTGAGCTGTGCAGGGATACTGATGGGCGTCACGTCGAATCCTACTCTTAATTATTTAATGAATGTTACCACTTTATCATTTTATGATTGAATTCCATATAATTTCCAAGTGCTTCACAAAAATAGATCCTGACTTTATGTACACCCTGTAGGCCTGTACAGTATGTTTATATAATATAGTTTATAATTACATAATATATTATACATATAATACAATTACATAATATAGTTTTATAATATATTATAGTATGCATATTTTGCACTATTCAAGTTATGGGACTTTTACCTCAAAGAATCTATATCGCTTTCTCTGTTAAAAACTTTTACGCCTAAGTTACGCAATTAAGCGGAGTAAAAAAAACAACAGAATGCTACGGATTTCTTACGGAACAAAATAGCGGATAAGTGTGTTACTTTTCTCTAGCAGCAGAAAGTTACGGAACAAAATAGCGCAAAAAGGTATTGTTTTTGTTAAGGGTGAAAAATTACGCTGAAGTTTCATACTGAATTTATTTGTTACGGAAAAGTTTGGTTAAAATATACAGGGTGTTCGGAAAGTCACTGTGCACTTATATAATTAATGTTAATTAATGAAGAACTGACAAAGGCGTTTCAAAATAAAATAAGACGGGTCCAGGCCTGTATTGCTCTTAAAGGACATCACTTTCAACACCTTTTATAAGTTCTGATGGTCCCATCCATAACCTCTATCATATATGCAATGTTATTGTATGCTATTAAATAAATATAAGTGCACAGTGACTTTCCGAACACCCTGTAATAACTGAGATGCAACTTTTATTTAAATAATTTGTAACTGTACCCCAAATTTCTTGATAAAAATGTTTTATCGTTCGTTGGTTGGAGTTATGACTGGATATTCTATATTTTTTTTGCTTTTAGATCTCAAGCGTTGCACCCATAGACGGATTTACGTATAGGCAGATATCAGCTAAATGCATTCATCCCTGCCTAGGGGTGGGAAATATGCTAAGTTACGCTTATGTTTGCACCCATACACGCATTCAAACAACCATACATGCAGTAATTGTATTTAAATTTATAAATGCTAAAGTATAAAAATAATGAAGCAAAAATTCCATCGTTAGCCTCAAAGTGAAGGAAAAAGAAAATTTAGAATTTAGTCTGAGAACAAGAAAAGCAGAATTTTAATTAGCGCTTACTCCATTTATCACAGAAATAATGAACTTTAAGCAAAAATTACACATTTGCACCTTATGACCTCGGAGAAGGTATGGGGTAGTTTTAGTACCCCAGGCTCCAAAACGAGAGCTACATGAAATATTTAAGACTATTATGGTAAAAATAATAGAGCATATTCATTAATATGTGTTTTAGGATCTTTAGAAGGGAACACGTGAGATAAAAATTTTGGGGCAAGATACCATCGAAAATTATCACGGGGGCATAAGAATTAACTTACAGGGTGTCCACAATGTTCTGTCACCCCAGTAAAATACGAACTGATTTTCGTTTTTATTCTACACCTATCTGAAATGTGTAAATAGTAGCAACGATACGACTGAACAACGCATATTAGCTAGAACTTGGGTTCACGAGATACCACGTAATGGCAAAAATCATTGAAAATATTCGTGCAGACTTCCAGAACCGATTCAACGGTGCAGCTCCTCCAAAAAGGAGCTGCACGAATATTTTCAATGGTTTTGCCATTACGTGGTCGCTCAGCTCATGGATCCAGGTACCAACCAATATGCGTTGTTCAATCGTATAGTTGCTGCTATAACACATTTCAAATGGGTCTGAAAGAAAATGAAAATCTGTTCGTATTTTACTGGGGAGGCAAAACATTGTTGATACCCTGTAGACGAACCCCCAAAGCGTTAACAAGTGTCCCCAGTGACCCCTATTTCACGCGCAGTCGGTTCATTAGCCCTTTACTTTGATTATTCTCTCTCTGAACTCTTTTTCATCTTACTTTCTTTTAATGTTTGGTTTTGAGACTGACGATGATGAAGATTAGTTCCTCGAAAGAATCGAGATTTACCTCATTTTTTTTTGTTTTTCTATATTTATATTTATAAATTTAAGCACCTTACAATTTTAGACTCATCATAATTATCCTAAAGAGTATTATTGGCTATTAAACGCAGCTTCGGTTAAAACTAATTGACATAATTATATGTGACTTTAAATTATCTCTCTGGGAAAAAAAATATATATATATATACAGGGCGTCCCAAAAAAATGTATACACACTTTAAATAATTATAAAGGCAGTGTTTATTAAAATACATTTCATTTTCAAAATGTAATAGAATCTATAGACATTATTTAATTGTTTTGTCAACGCCTGTTTTCAAACTGACGTCCGTTCTGGTCCAGGCACTGCTGATAACGCGAAGCAATGGAATCGCAAACATCACGAAACATTTCGTTTGGTATTTGTGTGCATTCTCGTTCAATGGCTGCTCCCAATTCAGCGACTGTTGCAGGTTTTATAGCGTAGACTTTGTCTTTTAAGTATCCCCATAAAAAAAGTCTAGTGGTGTGAGGTCTGGTGAACGCGGAGGGTATTCTACGAAACCCCTTCGTCCAATCCACATCCACATCGTGCCAAGTACCACTCGCAATACTCCACTCTTCGGTCCGGATCATCTTCATTAATAGCATGGACTAATCTTGGAATGTAACTTTTCCATTGACAGCGCTTCAAAATGCGTTGGACAGACGATTCTGAAATTCCTACCTCACGACTCGCTTGCCACACAGATTTTCTTGGACTTTGGTGATACGTTTCCAGTACTCTTTCTTGCTTTGTGGGGCTTGTCGATGTCCGTGGTCTTCCGGAACGCTTCTTGTGGACATTCTGAACAGTTCCATCGGCTTCAAACTTATCTCTAATTCGAGTGATGGTAAGTCGCGTTGGTGGATCTGTTTGAAACTCCCTCCTAAACTGTCTTTGCACTTCAACTGCGTTTTCACACTTCCAGTAGCATTTTAGAATGAATTTCCTTTGTTCAAAGCTTAGCCTGACTGCCATTATTAATTCTAATGGGTTTAACTTGGAAAGAAAGAAACATCAATTGAGCTATCAGCTGTTAAAGTGTGTATACATTTTTTTGGGACGCCCAAAATGAATTTCATAATTAAGCACGTGAAATGAATGAATGATGCAAACCAGAAGGAAAAAGAAAAAAGATTCCAAGGCCTTTCATGTATTCAGAAGTACACCTCGTCAGGGAAATATATATATATTCAGAGAGAGAGAGAGAGAGAGAGAGAGAGAGAGAGAGAATGTTGATAAATGCTCAAACATAATCCTAATACCCTGATATTAAAAACAGTCGTATAGCTGTCACTTAAACTATCGTACGAATGTTATTAACGTCATAAAATGTATTTTTATACCTTTTTTATCAAGCGACTTCCTATCCTTAACTTTATTTCATTTTTATTATGTCGCTGAGATGGCGTTCTTCAAAAATAGGACCTTCTACTCTCCTCTGATTTTGAATTATACTGGTAAGAAATATCCACTAAAAAATATTGATTTAAGAAGTCATATATATATATATATATACAGGGTGTTCAAAAAGTCGCACTACACTTGGAAAATTTATTATACATACATATTAATAACCATGTACTAATGTAAGTTATATGTACAGGGTGCTCAAAAAGTCGCACTACACTTGGATAATTTATTTATTATACATTTATTGTACATATGAGTTACATTAGTACATACTTATTAATATGCATGTATAATAAATAAATTTTCCAACTGTAGTGCGACTTTTTGAACACCCTGTATATATATATATTATATATATATATATATATTATATATATATATATACAGGGTGTTCAAAAATTCGCACTACAGTTGGAAAATTCTTATTATGGTTACGAGATAATTTAA
Source organism: Bathynomus jamesi (assembly GCA_023014485.1). NCBI lineage: Eukaryota > Metazoa > Arthropoda > Malacostraca > Isopoda > Cirolanidae > Bathynomus > Bathynomus jamesi. Next base: position 1,527,731 of record JAJOZX010000059.1, read on the forward strand.
AATAATTTCTAGCTTCATGTATTTCGAAATTAATACAACAAAACTTCAGCAGTATTGTGTGTGTGTGTGTGTGTGTGTGTGTATGTGTATTTGAGGGGTTACCTCCTTTATTACAGCAAAAGCCACGTGGCAGAGTGGACCTACGGACTTACGTGGGATGTGAACCACGAGTCGCTACATCATCAAACGCGGAAGACTATCACCCATCCAACTATTATCCAGATCAGATCCAATGTCATTCAACTTCTGATCGACGAAAGTGGTGTTGTGACCTCGCCACGATGTAGGCCTTGCAATATTGTCCTGTAAATGAAAATGAAAATTATAATATAGTTACTGTGAGCGTCTCGTGGTTTGATCGGTTAGGGCGTCGCACGGCATTGCTGCAATTCCTCGGAGTCGTGGGTTCGAACTCCAGTTCTGTCTCGAGCTGGGTGGCTGTCTTTTCTGTATTTTACGCCACGACGTAGCGGCAGGCCGGCCATCCTCCCACTTTAATTGACTCAGGCTAAGGTAGCCCAGGGTCGGGCCCCTATCCCCAAATTCTTTGGTGGACAGAGGACATAAATTTTTTTAACGATTGTAAAAACCATACAAAGGATTGTAGGGGAAAAAACGCTTTGATCTTCGAATACAGAAATCTTAAAAGCAGAAGATAATATATATATCGTCTAAATTGTCTTCTAAAGCGAATAGGATTGAGAAACGAAAAATGAAGAATGACAGTTATCTGATTAAATAAGATTTCCAAAAAAGGTCAAAAGCCATTCCATTATAATTGTCTGTTCCTTTTGTTAACAACCGCTTGTTATACTTCAAAAAGACTTAAAAAGATATATCAAAAGATATTCTTTTAATTTTACATTCAGCAAAGAATGTTCACATCATGAAAGAAAAGGCAAGGGTTCTTTTTTTTTAAACTGTAAAGTGTCTTGCTGTTTCATGCGAACGCTATTTACTCTTAGTCCTTTTTATATTGTTACATACTCTACAGAGAGAGAGAGAGAGAGAGAGAGAGAGAGAGAGAGAGAGAGAGAGAGAGATATGCAATGTTGTTTACAAGAAATCATGACGCGATTTTGGCTCATAAGCATTATTTTCTACAACTTCCTTTGCAAGAGCATTTGTGCAGTACGATCGCTTTTTTTATGGTTTACGATATTCCTGCAGAAGGCAAGTAAGGCTTTTCTTTCGGTTTTACAAGTGTAGTATCTTCGTTTCAATCTTATACAGATTCTTTCTCATTTACTTGCTGAAGACCACTTAAGTATACATGTCCCGAATCAGTAACTTCTATGTGAAAGACATACTGTATACATATATGAAGAGCTGATTTCCAAAAGGCGCTAAGTCCATAAAACCGGTTTCTAAGATATTGACATATTTTATATTTTTTACTATAGTCTGTCCTCAAAGTGGTTTTTTTTTTACATTAATGTTGGGAGTGAATGCCATTAAGCAAAACAAGATGGCTGAATAAAATCTAGTACACATAGTTAGTTAATTTGTAAATACGGTTTTTGTTTGTAATTGATGGTGGACTTAGCACCTTTTGGAACACAATTAAAGACAAGTTGGCCAAAAGACTTCTGGATTACACCGAAAGAAACACACACACAAAAAAACAGCAGTACAAAACCAATATCATTTATTTCAATATCCCTACTAGTTCAGTCCATCATATCAAATTATATGAAGCCAAAATGTCATCCTGACGATGAGCCACACACCACTGTTGAGCCCATGTCATGCCATGCATGTGTTGGATTCAGCATGCATCCTCATTTGTCTCTTACTGTAGATGTAGGTACGTACATATAGGGTGTATCATGCTCATTGAAGCGCGAATTTCAAGATTGGCAGAATGTATTCCTATGTAAAATAAAATTTTAGGAGGGGTTTGTTTTCTTGAACTTTTGCTAAAAATCACATTTAAGTGTTCACATTTCCACTTTTTCGTTTTCTGGTTATGTACAGAACAGCTGTGCAGGACATACACTGTAGTACAAATGTAACAGACCGGTTTCTTATCAAACAAAACCATTGCAACAGCTGTTATAGGCTACTAGAGTTTCACTGTGATAATTTTCTATGTTTCAGATACAAACAGGGCCGGATTAACCATTAAGCAAAATAAGCCCGTGCTTAGGGCATCAAGGGAAGGGGGGCACCACAGAAATTTTCCATTGTCGGATTTACCATGGATTTATTATACTATTATAATCGTATCAGAAAGAAGGTACACAATGACGGAGATGCACCAGAAGTATATCTGAATGCCAGAGATAAATTTCTTATCACCACCTTTTACACAATTGTTGACAAACTTGAAACTGAGATGAGAAGAAGAGGAGAGATATACAAAGAAATAGCAGAGATTTTCTTTTCTAAGTGATGTGCCACATAATGTCACCACTTCATCATCTACTGAAATTGAAAGGTATTCTCAGGGTTGTAAAAAGATGATTGATGCTTACCCAGAGGACTTGAACACTAATTTCTCTGCTGAGCTTCAGCAGTTTCACTCATATGTGTGCCATAAGTTCAGTGCAAAAAAAAATGTAAAAACAAGATTCAGTCATGCTGAACTTTATAAAATAATTGTAGAAGACAATATTGAGTGTGCCTTCCCAAATGTAGAAATTGCCTTTCGTATATTTTTAACATTAATGGTCACAAATTGCTCAGCTGAGCGTTCATTTTCTCAGTTGAAGTATATTAAAAATACCAACAGAACAACTATGCAACAAGGCAGGCTGGATGCCTTATCTCTACTAAGTATAGAAGCAGATGTGTTACGTAAGATTAGTTTTGAGGATCTGATCAAAGACTTTGCAATTAAAAAAAGTAGGAGAAAACTTTTCAAATATAAATGAAGTGGAAGTATACAAAAATAAACATTATTTTCCATCTTACTGTAAGTTTTGTTTCATTTCAAAAAATAAAATTTTATTTTATGGTTTATTTTTGTTTATATTTTGAATTACATATATATGGGGCACCAAAATCTTTTAAGTGCTTAGGGCCTCTAAAGGTCTTAATCCGGCCCTGGATACAAAGCTTGGTGAAGATTGTGTAGCCACCATGGCTAAGCAAGGACGAAAGACCAGAAAAAGCTCTGGTTCAAAGCTGAGTGATCTGGTGGGTCCAAGCAAGCAGTTATTTCCCACAGAAGTTCCAACCTGGAGAGCTGTGTTTCAGAGAGGAATCCTCCAGGAAGAGAAGCTGCTTCTGTATGATATGAAGAGAGCTCAGTACCCTCTGCAAGATTTGGCTAAGGACTTGGCATCACTGGTACTGACACAGTGGCGCAAAAGCAATGCCAAGTTCACTCCTCCTGTGATCATTCAAGAGAGATCCATTGCCAGGAAGATTCTTGTCAGGTGGAATGAAATGATTGACCTAGTGAATGGAAGAGTGAAGGCTGCAAAGAGAGAGAAGAGAATATCTGAACTTGATACATTGTTCGACATAACAACCTGCAGACATGATATCACTCTCTGTGGAACTGAAGCATCTGGCTGCTCTGGCTGTGCTGCTAGAGTTCATGTCAACTGTGACTGTCCTCTGTCTCAGAAGATTCCAAAGCTAGAGCTAGAGTGGCTCCATTACCAGAGGATCAAAACATTAGAAGTTTCTGGTTTCCGGATGGCATCTGTTGATGTGAAGGAAACAGTGAAGCAGGTGAAGGCTGCTAAGAGGAAGGAGGAAGAACAGAAGGCAGCTGAGAAGAGAAACAGAAAAGAGGAAGAAGAAAAGGAGCTACTGCTTAGAGCTGATGATGGTGATGATGATGAAGATGAGGTGACTTCCTTGCAACAGTCTCCAGGCAGAGCAGCTCCTACTGCTGACACAGATTTTTCCAGTACTGCACCAGGCACAAGCTCCAGTGTCAACACTGGCAAAGTCTCCACCTCTGCCAGGAGGAACTACATGGATATCTCAAGCACTGCTGCGGCTGCAGTCAGGTTTAAGGTGGCAAACACTCCTGCAGCAGCCATTGCAACTGGTTTCTTGCAAGCTCTCATCAAAGCTGGCCATCTATCTGCTGATAAAGCATATGTAGCTGATGACAGGATGAAGATGTGGAGAGGCAAGGAGTCTGTAATAGGTGCCTCAGTGGAGGCCCTGGAGAAAAGGACAGAGGGAGAGGAGATCAAGGGAATTTCCTTTGATGGAAAACAAGATAAGAAGACAAAGATCATGAGGTACAATGAAGAAACTGGCCGCTTCCATCCTGATATTACAACTAAAGAGCACCTATAGTGTTACCTGGGAACCTGAGGGGAAGTATCTCTTCCATTGTACACCAGAAGAACCTGAAGGAAATGAGAAACCTGCACTGAAGATAGCTCAGGTTCTGTTTGAGTGGATTAGTGCTCATGGTGCTAAAGATACTATTGTGGTCCTTGGTGGTGACTCCACCAACACAAACACAGGACCTGATGGAGAAGCCACCATTCACTTGGAGAGACTGCTAGGTCACAAGTGTCACTGGCTGATATGCCAGTTGCATATTAATGAACTCAGCCTCAGGCACATGATCATCAGGCTTGATGGTCCCTACACGCACAAGTCTGGGTTCAGTGGCCCAATAGGAAAACCTTTGGAGAAGATCAATGACATACCTGTCAACTTTAGCTTCAAGGCTCTGCCAGGAGAAGAAGATATAATTGAACTGCCAGAAGACATTGTACAGAACCTTAGCACTGACCAGAAGAACTGCTACCTACTGATCAAAGCTCTCAAGACAAGAGATTTGAGCAAGGA